>JAQZBX010021273.1:0-24507 GCA_029593785.1 Cabassous unicinctus
AGTGCTCAAGACAGAGAATACTGAAAGCAGCAAGAGAAAAGAGATCCATCACTTACAAGGGAAGCTCAATAAGGTTGAGTGCTGATTTCTCATCTGAAACCATGGAGGCAAGAAGGCAGTGATATGACATAGGTAAGGTGCTAAAAGAAAAACTTCCAGCCAAGAATTCTCTATCCAGCAAAGCTGGCATTTAAAAATGAGGGAGAGGCTCCTCTTTGCCTGGAGGATGCCCGCATCCATGCCTGGGTGTGTAATTTTCTTTTCTCTCCTTTCTTTCAATAAACTCTTAAAAAAAAAAAAGAGGGAGAGTTCAAAATATTCACAGATAAACAGAAAGTAAGAGAGATTGTCAATAAGAAACCTGCCCTTCAAGAAATACTAAAGGGAGTTCTTCAGGTCAAAAGGAAAAAACATGAGAGAGAGAGTTGGAGGAGACTGTAAGAACAACTAAAATGATAAAAAGAGAAATAAAAACAACATATGGCATACATAAATTGAAAGAAAATATGGCTAAGGTAAGTAATTCCTTGACAGTAATAACATGGAATGTTAATGGATTAATCTCTCTTGTCAAGAGACACAGATTGGCAGAATGGAAAAGGAAATATGACCCATCTATATGCTGTCTACAAGAAACCCACCTTAGACCCAGGGACACAAGGAGGATGAAAATGAATGGTTGGAAAACAATTTTACATGCAAACAGTAACCAAAAAAGGGCAGGAGTTGCTATACTAATATTGGACAAAATAGACTTTAATAGCAAAACTATTGTAAGAGACAAAGAAGGCCACTATATATTAATAAAAGGGCTAATCTATCAAGAAGAAAGAACAATCATAAACATTTATGCACCTAACCAGGGCTCCTCAAAATACTTGAGGCAAAATTGGAAAAACTAAGTGGAGAAATAGATGCCTCTACAATTATAGTGGGGGACTTTAATACACCATTATCACCATTAGACAGAACATCTTGACAGAGAATCAATAAAGAAACAAAGACCTTGAATAATACATTAGAAGATCTAGACCTAATAGACATATACAGAACATGACACCCAAATACAGCAGGATATGCATTCTTCTTGAGTGCACATGGATCATTCTCCAGGATAGACCACATGCTAGACCACGGAACAACTCTCAATGAATTCAGAAGGATTGAAATTATACAAAGTAATTTCTCTGACCACAATGGAGTGAAGCTGGAAATCAGTAAGGGCCAGAGAACCAGATTAGGCACAAAGATATGGAGGTTAAACAACACACTCTTAGACAAACAGTGGGTCAAGGAGGAAATCGCAAAAGAAATCAGTAACTACCTTGAAACGAATGAAAATGGCAACACAACATATCAAAACCTATGGGTTGCAGCAAAAGCTGTAGTGAAAGGGAAATTCATAGCCATAAATGCCTATGTTAAAAAAGAAGAAATAGCTAAAATCAAAAACCTAACTGCATGCCTGGATGAATTAGAAAAAGAACAACAAACTAACCCCAAAGGAAGTCGAAAGAAGGAAATAACAGGGATTAGAGCAGAGCTAAATGAAATTGAAAATCAGGAAGCACTAGAAAAAAATAAGCAAAACCAAAAGCTAGTTATTCAAAAAGATTAATAAAATTGACAAACCCTTAGCTAGACTAACAAAGGAAAAAGAGAGAAGATGCAAATACATAAAATAAGAAATGAGGAAGGGGATAGAACCACTGATCCCACAGAAATAAAGAGTATAATAAGAGGATACTTTGAAAAATTGTATGCCAACAAGATGGATAATTTAGAGGAAATGGACAAATTCCTAGAAACACACAAGCAGCTTACATTTACAAAAGAAGAAATTGATGAACTCAACAGACCAATCACAAGCAACGAGATTGAATTAGTCATCAAAAACCTCCCCCCCAAAAAAGTGTCCAGGACCAGATGGCTTCACAGGTCAATCATTCTGGAAAGAACTAACACCAATCCTGCTTAAACTCTTCCAAAAAAAATAGACATGGAGGGAACATAGCCTAACTCATTCTATGATGCCAACATCACCCTAATACCAAAGTCAAACAAAGATGACACAAGGAAGGAAAACTACAGACCAATCTCTCTAATGAAGCTAGATACTAAAATCCTCACCAAAATATTTACTAATGGTGTTCAACAATACATCAAATGAATTATACACCGTGACCAAATAGGTTTCATCCCTGGTCTGCAAGGATGGTTCAACATGAGAAAATCAATCAATGTGTAACACACCACATAAACAGATCAAAAGAAAAAAATCACATGATCATTTCTATAGATGCAGAAAAAAGCATTTGACAAAATACAGCACCCTTTCCTGATAAAAACACTTCAAAAGATAGGAACAAAAGGAAACTTGCTCAACATGATAAAGGGTATATATGAAAAACCCACAGCTAACATTATATTCAATGGTGAAATTCTAAAACCTTTCCCTCTAAGATCTAGGACCAAGATAAGGATGCCCACTTTCATTGCTCTTATTTAACATTGTGTTAGAAGTACTTGCTCGAGCACTTAGGCAAGAAAAAGATATAAAAGGCATCCAAATTGGAAAGGAAAAAGTAAAAATTTCTCTGTTTGCAGATGACATGATCCTATTCATAGAAAGCCCTGAGAAATCTCCAATAAAGCTTCTAGAGCTTAAAATTGAGTTCAGTAAAGTGGCAGGTTATAAGATCAATGTGCAAAAATCAGTAGCATTTCTGTACACCAATAATGAGCAAACTGAGGAGGAAATCAAGGAAAAAATCCCATTTACAATAGCAACTAAAAGAATCAAATACCTAGGAATAAATTTAACTAAGATGTAAATGACTTGTATGCAGAAACCTACACAACACTGTTAAAGGAAATCAAAGAAGACCTAAATAAATGGAAGAATATTCCCTGTTCATGGAAAGGAAGACTAACATAATTAAGATGTCTATCCTACTCAAATTGATTTACAGATTTAACACAATCCCAATAAAAATTACCACAGCATTTTTCACTGAATTGGAAAAGCTAACTATGAAATTTATTTGGAAGGGCAGGGGGCCCCAAATAGCCAAAGACATATTGAAAAAGAAAAATGAAATCAGAGGAATCACACTACATGACTTTAAAACATACTACAAAACTGTATGGTATTGGCACAAGGATAGACATACTGACCAATGGAACCGAATTGAGAGTTCTGACATAGATTCCCACATATACAGTCAGCTGATATTTGACAAGCCCAATCAAATGGGAGAGAATGGCCTCTTCAACAAATGGTGCTTGGAGAACTGGATATCTATATCCAAAAGAATGAGAGAGGAATACCACCTCACACCTTATTAAAAAAATTTACACAAGAGGGATCAAAGATCTAAATATAAGAGCCAAGACCATAAAGATCTTGAAAGATAATATAAGGAAGCATCTACAGGATCTTGTATTAGGAAATGGTTTCATGAACTTTGTACCCAAAGCATGAGCAATGAAAGAAAAATAGATAAATGGGACCTCCTCAAGATTAAAAACTTTTGCACCTCAAAGGAGTTTGTCAAGACAGTGAAAAAGCAGCCTACTCAATAGAAGAAAATATTTGGGAACCATATATCTGATGGGGGGCTAATATCCAGTATATATAAAGAAATCCTACACCTCAAAAATAAAAAGACAAACAGCACACTTTAAAAATGGGCAAGTGATGTGAATAGACACGTCTCCAAAGAAGAAATACAAATAGCTAAAAATCACATGAAAAGATGCTCAGCATTACTAGCTATTAAGGAAAGGCAAATCAAAACCACAATGAGACATCATCTTATACCCATTAGACTGGCAGCTATTAAAAAAAACAGAGGACTACAAGTGTTGGAGAGGATGTGGAGGAATGGGAACCTTTATCCACTGCTGGTAGGAATGTAGAATGGTGCAGCCATTGTGGAGGACAGTTTGGCAGTTCCTCAGGAAGCTAACTATAGAACTGCCATATGATCCAGCCATCCCACTGCTGGGTATATACCCAGAAGAATTGAAAGCAGGGACATGAAGAGATTTATGCACACCGATGTTCATAGCAACATTATTCACTATTGCAAAAAGTTGGAATCAACCCAAATGTCCATCAACAGATGAATGGATAAACATTGTGGTATATACATACAATGGAATATTCCTCAGTTGTAAGAAGGAATGCAGTATTAACAACAGGATAACATG
The DNA here is from genome assembly GCA_029593785.1 of Cabassous unicinctus. Lineage (NCBI taxonomy): Eukaryota > Metazoa > Chordata > Mammalia > Cingulata > Chlamyphoridae > Cabassous > Cabassous unicinctus. The sequence goes on from JAQZBX010021273.1 coordinate 4,216, forward strand.
GATGAATCTTGAAGACCTTATGTTGAGTGAAGAAAGCCAGGCACGATGGACAAATATTATATGACCTCACTGATATGAATTAAGCATATTGAGCAGACTCACAGAGTTAGAGTCTGGAAGATAAGTTTGCAGGAGACAGAAAGGGAGAAGAAGGTTGTGAGTCAATGCCCACATAGGCAAAATCTATAATAACATAGAAGGGTGTCATTGTGCAGTGGATGTGCACAACAGTGTTGCAGTGATGCTTTTGAGCTGGGCGGTGCTGGTCTATGAGGTGGGTGGGGTGGGGATGGTGGATTGGACTGTCCATGGAACTGAGGGGAGGGTTGGGGAGCGAGCAGGTGAACTATGGGGATTTGCAGGTATGTGGTTGAAACTACAATGTTGAGAATGTTCTTTTGGCAAATATGGCAGGGGAGGATTACTGGTTTAAGGTGTTTGATGTGAGGGACTTGCAGGACAGGGTGCACCTGGGGCAGGCTTCTAGGGATTGTGTAGTGTTCATGTTGTCATAGTGTGTTGTGTTAGTGGGTGGAGACTCACATAATGAGCAGGAAGGTATTGGACTCCCATCCTGGGGAGTCCTTCTATGGTCTCAAATAGAGGGGCAGGAGTCTCTTGAGAGCATAGGCAGTGCCTAATAGGGGAGGACAGGCCAATGTCAAGCCATCAATGTTGTTGCAATTAACTATGAATCTTCTCCTTCAATGAGTTAATCTTGGTGGTTACTGTGGGTTCCAACGGGAGAGGGAGGGAGGAATAGAATAGATGGAACATGGGGCATTTTGGGGATGATGGAATTGTTCTACATCATCTTGCAATGATGTATACATACCATGTTAAACTTCATCAAAGTCTATAAAAGTGTACAGTCCAAAATGTAAATCATAATGTAAATCATTGACCATGATTAGAAGCAATGTTTCAATATTTGTACATCAGTTGTAACAAATGTACCATCCACATGTAAAATGTTATTAATAGGGGAAAGGGGGAAAGGGGGAGGATTTGGGGTATATGGGAATCTCCTATATTCTGGACGTGATTTTCTGTAACCTAAAGCTTCTTTGAAGACAAAATGAAAAAAATAAGACAATAAACAGAAGAAAATATCACTGTACATACAAGACAAAAGATCTTACAGTGATGAAAGACATAATGTCAAAAAAATTTGGGGGGAAATGGCTGTTGCTCAAGCGATTGGGCTTCTGTCTACCATATAGGAGGTCCAGGGCTCGATTCCCAGGGCCTCCTGGTGAAAGGTGAGCTGGCCCACGCGGAGAGCTGGCACAGCAAGATAATGCAACAAAAAGAGACACAGAGGAGAGACAATAAGAGACACAGCAGACCAGGGAGCTGAGGTGGCGCAAGAAATTGAGCGCCTCTCTTCCACTCCGGAAGGTTCCAGGATCGGTTCTCAGTGCCACCTAAAGAGAAGACAAGCAGTCACAGCACAACACAGAGAGAGCAGACAATGAGCACAAAACAATTGAGGGGGGTGAGAAATAAATAAATCTTTAAATAAATATTTTAATTATATATTTTTTATTTTTTTATTTCAAACTTTTTTAAATTTTTTGTATTTTATTCATTATTTTTTAAACTATCATTTTCCTATTAATTGTATTTGGTTATTTTGTTGGCTTCAATTTTGAGGAAGTTTTGAATCACAGAAGGGTTATAACTATAGCAAGGGAGGATCATTGGTGCAGGGTGTCAGAGATGGGGGATGCATGGGATGAGGTTCACCTGGGGCATACCTATAAGACATATGAATGTGTTCAAGTATTCATGGGGTATTGTTACAGTGGGTGGAGATTCACACCATAACCAAAAAAATATATAGAATTCCCATCCTTAGGAGCTCTGCCACATTCTCTAATGGGATAACAAGAATCCCCAGAGTACAGGGACAGTGACTAGTGAAGGAGGATGGACCATTGACAGGCTCTTAAGAGTAAATGACTATACTTATGAACCTTTGTTTTTGAAATTGAAACTTAGCCGAGTATCATAGGGTGCCTAAGAATTACCTCCTGAGAGCCTCTTTGTTGCTCAAATGTGGCCTCTCTCTAAGCCAAACTCAGCATATAAATGCATTTCCTTCCCCCCAGCATGGGACATGACTCCCGGAGATGAATCTCCCTGGCACCAAGGGTTTACTACCAAGCACCAGCTAGCAATGCAACTGGAAAAAGACCTTGACCAAAAGGTGAAAAGGGCAAAGACAAATGAATTTACATGGCTAAGAAATTTCAAAGTGAGTTGGGAGGTCATTACAGAGGTTACGCTTATGCACATCTCAGCAGGATCTCGTTGACCTTCAAAGTAAATATTACCTCATATAGTGGAGCTCCTGAGGGCTTTGGAGATATCCAGACACTATAGACAGGTCAAATAACTCAGTAATTTGGCACCCTGCCAGTGGGCCCTATTTTGGAATTTATCCACCCAGTGTGACAGAGTTAGACTCAGATGTGTTTTCCCTACTCATGGCTCTTCTGCCCCTTCTATTTGAAACTAGAGTTAATAGGTGTATGTCCAAGAGACTTAAATCTTTGGGCTATCTATGTACCAGCTGGGCCCTGAATCTTCAACAGATTTGCAACACCTACTCTCCCATTCATTGGACTCACCCAGGACAACTAACAAGGAGATGATGATGGACAATAACCATCTCAAGGAACAGAGAGAGTCTGCACCTGCAAGCAAGATAGTCCCATCCATCTGCCCCATGGGATCTAAGCCCCCTCTCAATTAGAGGCAGAGTGCATCACCATCTCAGAATACTCAGGATTGGGGAATGAACTTACTGTTATTCTACTATAGACTTATTGTGATTCTAGCAATGGAAGAATGGAGGCAGTGGCCACTGGAGGTTCTGAGGGGAGGGAGAGTGAAAAATAGCTGTAATTTGGGGGCATTTTTGGGACTTGGGAATTGTCCTGAAATGACATTGCAATGACAGATATAGGCATTATATACCTTGTAATAACTTACAAAAATGTGCAGGAAAGAGTGTTAACTACAATTTAAACTATAATCCATGCTTAGTGGCAATGCTCCAAAATGTGTTCATCAATTGTAACAAGTGTACTACACTAATGAAGGATGTTGTTAATGTGGGAAAATGTGGGAGGGCTAGGGTGTGGGGCATATGGGAATCCCCTATATTCTTTATGTAACATTTATGTAATCTAAGTATCTTTAAAATAAAAAAAATTAAAAAGTATATATTTTTTGAAAATAGAAGAAGAAATGAACTGGGGAAGCATATGACATCAGGGATGAACCTTGAGGAAATTATGTTGAGTGAAATAAGCTAAACACCAAATAACAAATATTGTATTATCTCTCTAATATGAACTAAACATATTAAACATAAAATCTCCTCACTCTACTTTAGGGAACACATACTTTTGAATGCCTAGGTGCTGGGGTATGATGAGTAAACTTATGGAGTTAAATTTTACAGCATAGGTTAGTAGAAGACAGAATGTGGATTGAGAAGGGGGAGCTGATCGTGAAAGTACATAGACTGTTTAATAAGGTCATCTGTAAATATGTAGTAATGGATAGAGTTGGTGGTAGCACATTTTAATGAGTATAACAAACACTCCTGATTTATAAATGTGATTGTGGCTGAAAGGGTTAGGGAGGTTAATGCTAACTGAAAGACAGCTAGAAGATAATCTAAGGACTGTATAATATAGTGATTTTGGTGGTATTTGAGGATTGTAGTTAATAATATAAATACAAGAATATTCTTTGACAACAAAGTGTTAAGAATATGGTGATACATGGGGAAAACACAACTAATGTAACTTAGAGACTATAGTTAACAGTAATATTGTAATATTTTTGTAGCAAAGGCAAAGAAAGTACTGTATCAATGCTAAATGTTTAAAAAAAAAAAAAAAGATGGGGTTTAGTAAAAAAAAAAAAAATGATGTCAGTAGGATAGTGTTTCCTCCAAAGTCTGCAGCATTCTGGTGGAGACTTGCTGGCAAGCCACACTTCAGTTTCTGCCTCCATCATGTAGCCATCTCTCTCCCTCTCTTGCTCCTCCTTCTGTGTCCAAATTTCTTCTCCTGAGTCAGTTTGTCCTTACCTTCAGGGATAACATCATCAAAGATCCTATTTGCAAATGGGTTCTCGTGTACAGGATCAGAAGTTGGGACTTGAACATGTCTTTGTGGGGGGCATGATTCAATCCATAACGCTACCCACCATTCAGACCTCAGCCTAAGGATCTCTTTCCTATCACCTTAGACTATGTCTTTTCCTTATTTTAGGGTCCCCTAAGCTACCTGAATCTCACTGTTACAGTATTTCTCACATCTATAATTGCTCAATTTTCACTTATAAACATTTGCTTGGTGTTTGCCTTCCCTATAAACTTTGTTTCAAGATAATGTCTATCTTTTATTATGAGAACATAGTACATTTCCTGGCATACAATAGATGTTCAATAAATATTGATTAATTGGGTTAGTTTCCTATTGCTGCTGTAACAAAATACCATAAACTTAGTGGCTTTAAGCAACATAGATGTATTGCATTATCTTACAATTTTGGAGATCAGAAGTCTGACAGTTATTACTGGGCTAAAATCAAGGTATTAGCATGGTTGCATTCCTTTCTGGAAGCTCTCTGCTTGCCTTTTCCAGCTTCTAGAGGTTGTCTGCCTTCCTTGGCTCATGGCCCCCTTCCAGCAATGGCATCACTCTGACCTCTGCTTCTGTTGTCACATCAACTTCTCTGACTCTTACTCTTTTGCCTCCTTCTTTACCTTATAAAGAGCCTTGTGAATGCATTGGGCCCACACAGATATATGAGGATAATCTTCCCAACTCAAGGTCCTTAATTTAATCACATTTGCAAAGTCCCTTTTGCCATTAAGGTGAAATATTCATAGGTTCTGGGTATTTGGACATGGACGTATGACCATCTGCCTACAATGCTGACTGCCTGGTTTCATAACTCTCATAGAACAGAGCCGTACATAAATGAGAATTGCTCCTCATTTAAGGTGGCAGCTCAGTTCTTTGCAAAAACATCTGCCTAGAAGGAAGTTCCTCACTGTCTGGAGAGTGTTGATTGGGGCTCTCCAAAAGAATCTTAACAGGCCTCTCTCAACTCCATGTCCATTGCATTTCTCAGTCCTTCAATAGGTAAGAAAATGAAAGTATGGAGAAGGTAAGACATCCTTCTTAGAGCAATAACATATTAGAAGAAGCCTGGAATAAAATCTCCTCACTCTACTCCAGGGAACACTTACTTTTGAATGCCTAGGTGCTGGGGTACAGATGAGGTCCCTGCTCATTTGGGTGCAGGAAACCTGGTATAGGCAAACCTCAGTTCCCATACTTACATGCCTTAATGGGCTAGGCAGAGAACTCAAGTGTGTGAAGAAGCCAAGTGTGAGACTATAGGGAGTGGTGATTATTGTGCTGAACTGGAGAGATCCTGCTGGCCTAAAGGCATTCAGATTCATATTTTATATCTCTCTTCTGGCCAAAGACAACCAGCCTGCAGCTTTTTTTTTTTTTTAATTTATTTTATTTCTTTCTTCCTACACTCCCCACCCCCGTTGTTTTGTGCTTGCTGTCTGCTCTCTGTGTGTTCTTCTGTGTCTGCTTGTCTTCTCTTTAGGTGGCACCGGCAACTGATCCTGGGCCCTTCTGGAGTGGGAGACAGGTGCTCAATCTCTTGTGCCACCTCAGCTCCCTAGTCTGCTGTGCCTCTTATTGTCTTTCCTCTGTGTCTCTTTTCATTGCATCATAAATTGCTGTGCCAGCACTCCACGTGGGCCAGCACTCCACATGGACCAGCTCACCACACAGGCCAGCTTGCCTTTCACCAGGAGGCCCCAGGAATCGAACCCTGGACCTCTTATATGGTAGACGAGAGCCCAATCACTTGAGCCATATCCGATTCCCCAGCCTTCAGCTTAAATCAGCACCTCTTACTCATCACCTACTAGTTCGCCACTCCCAAGGTAAGCAAATAAACAAAATAATTTCAGATATTAGTAGGTTTTATGAGGAAAATAAAACAGGCCAACATGATGACAAATACCTAATGTGTGGGTAGGGATAAGCTCTTCAGCGAAGGTGGCCCATTGCGGGGCACCACACTTGTGTGTCTTTACCAAGAATTTCCAGTGAGGAACTCAGATCCTGGAATACAGATCTTCTCTAGCCTGTGGTTATGGAATGAAGCAAGCCAAATTTCCATTTCAATAAGTGGGGTATTAAAATAAGAAGAAATATTGTCTCTGCATTGGAAAATCTTACAGAGAGGCAGATTTCAACTGGGCAGACACCAATAAGGGACAATTGTCTTAATAGAAAATAGACCTCTCCTATTTCACAATTCATTCCAGAAACTATGTATCATAGACCATTTGATCATCTGACTCTTCTGAGGTTTGTCTCTTACCTGACTTTGCTTCTCATGAGTAACTTAAGTCCAGCTGTGTATTTTCTATATAATTCTCCTTCCAGTTAAGAGTTCACATCCTGTCTCACAGCTTTTTCCGTGGTCCAACCTCTATTCTTTTTTCCTAAAGGAAACAATACTTTATTGTTATTCACCTTTAGTTATGTTTTAAATTTAAAATAAATATGATACAGTTTTTTTAAATACCACCAGTACAGACTCATTATTAAAGAAACAAATAAAAATGAAAATCTACCAACATTTAAGTAAGTGAAGTCAAATATGTTTATGAAAATTACTAAATTTCTGTGCTTTCAGAAGTATGTAGTTTTTTTAAACAAATCAATTTTATTGATACATATTAATAAAGCATAAATCCATCCTAAGTGTAAAATCAATGGCATTTGGTGTAATCACATATTTGTGCATTCATCAGTTCAATCATTCTTAGAGCACTTTCATTATTCCAATAATAATAATAATAACTAACAAAAAACAAACAAAACTCATCACCTCTCAATCTCTCCATGCTTCCCCTGCCATATATAGCTGTTATTCTTTTTCCATCTCTCTAGTATATTTGTATTTATATTTTGTAAAAACAGTCTTATATATATAACATCACTCATATTTGTGCTTTACATGAGGTTTTACTATCTTATACAGTCCCATGTTACAGTTTTAGTTTTCCTTCTAGTAGTATACATGACCATAGACTTTCCCCTTCAACCACTGTCATACCCATATAATAACTCTGCTAGTTACAAACACCATGATATGCTTTCATCATTTCTATTCACTTCCAAAGATTTACAAACAACTTTTTACCAATTCTGCACAGATTAAACCTCAGCTTTCCATTCTCTACCCTTTTTCTATTTTCTGGTGACCTATCTTCTAAGTATTAACTCCATGAGTTTATACAATATATCTAGTTCATAACAGCACAATTATAAAGTATTTGTCACTTTGTGTCTGGCTTGCTTCACTCTATATAATGTCCTCCAGGTTCATCCATGTTGTCATGTGCTTCACAACTTCTTTTCTTCTTACCACTGCATAATGTTCCATTGTATGTATACACCACAGTTTGTTTATCCATTCATTAGTTGATGGACACTTGGGTTGTTTCCAACTTTTGGCAATCATGAATAATGCTGCTATGAACATCAGTGTGCAGATGTCTATTTATGTCTCTGCAATCAGTTCTTTGGGTATATCCCTAGTAATGGTATTGCCGGGTCACATGGCAAGTCTATCTTCAACTTCCTTAGGAACTGCCAATAGTCCTCCACAGTGGCTGTACCATTCTACATTCCCACCAACAGTGAATAAGCATTCCTATCTCTCCACATCCTCCCAACATTTACAGTTTTCCGACTTTAATAGTGGCCAGTCTAATAGGTGTGAAATGTTATCTCATTGTAGTTTTAATTTGAATTTCCCTAATCATTACAGATGTTCAATATTTTTCCATGTGTGTCTTTGCCATTTGTATTTCTTCTTTGAACAATTGTCTTTTCAAGTCTTTTGCCCATTTTTTAATTGGGTAGTTTGTCTTTTTATTGTTGAGTTGTATGATCTCTTTGTATTTCATGGACATTAAACCTTATCGGATATGTGCTTGCCAAACATTTTCTCTCATTGAGTCAGCTGCCTGTTCACCCCTTTGAAAAAGTCCTTTGAGGTGCAAAAATGTTTAATTTTTAGGAGGTCCCATTTATCTATTTTTTTCTTTTGTTGTTCATGCTTTGGGTGTAAGGTTTAAGAAACTACTGCCTATCACAAGATCTTGAAATTTTCCTATATTTTCTTCTAGGAGTTTTATGGTTGTTACTTTTATCTTTAGGTCCTTGATCCATTTTGAGTTAATTTTTGTATAAGGTATGAGATGGGGGTCTTCTTTCTTTCTTTTGGATATGGATATCCAGTCCTCCCAGCACCATATGCTGAATAGACTGTTCTGGCCCACCTGGTAGGGCTTGACGGCCTTGTCAAAATCACTTGACTGTAGATGTGAGGGTCTGTTTCTGAGTTCTGGATTCAATTCCATTGGTCAATGAGTCTGTCTTTATGCCAGTACCATGCTGTTTTTACCACTGTTAAGCTCTATTATTTTTAATGTTTTGCACCCTCCCTCACTGAGATGTTTGCTGCAGTTTTACATGCTTCACACATCTGGTCCTGTCAGATTGTCAATTACTTTTGAGAAACTTTTTTCTACCTTATTGGTCCAGAAACAAACTGTATAATTTGTTGCTTTGTTCTCAGTATATTCACAAGAGGCAAGTTCTGCCTGGAAATTGTGTGTGAAGAAATAAATAAATAAATAAAAGGACATAAGCTTTTATGTATAAGTAAAAAAGTATAAAATTAAGTAAAACTATAAGAACAAGCACTGCCTGGTACTGCCCAGGGTCTTGGATGTGGAGGTAGCACAGGGCTTCTGTGTGGGTAACTTTCACACCTGATTGATGAGACAAGCAGGAGACTCTTCAAGCCATTCATTCCTCTTTTTTTCTCCTAGTTGCTCCCTTCAGAGGAGAAGCAGGGAGATGTGGAATATTCATTAGCCAAGTTAAAAGGTCTGGTAAAAGCTTTGAGAAGAAAATACATTGAAAAGGAAGGGAGTCAGTTGACTTTGGGCATGCAATAATCCATGATGAGATGTGTATGTGTTTTAATAGCTTATGTCATAGACCTCAGAGATGACCTTGTTCATAGAGAGGAAATTCATTCCTCTCAGGTATTATCTGTAGCCACCTGGTATTGTCTATTTGGAAGGCTGGAACACAGGCTCACAAAAGAGAGAGCCCAGATCAGTCTTCTCTGCCCCAGGTGTAGGAGGATGGATTGACAGTATTTGCCATTCCAGATCTAGTCCAATACCCTCATTACACAAATTAAATTCAAAAATTAAAGTGAAGAGAATTTAAATGATTTGTCCAAGTCCTCACAGCTACCTAGAAGCAGCACTGGAACTCCCATGTATGCTAACTCCAACCAGTGTTCCTTCCAACACACCACACTGCCTAGTCATGTACATAAGAACTCACATAGCCACTCCCCCAAAGATGTCCACGTCCCGATCGCAGGAAACTGTGAATATGCTATTTTACATGGAAAAAGGGACTTTGCAAGTAAAGGATCAAGTTAAGGATCTTGAGATGGGAAAAGTATACAGTGTAATAAAAAGGGTCCTATGGTGGTTTGAAGCTGTATGTGTCCCCAGAAAACCATGTTCTTAAATTTAATCCATTTCTGTGGATGTGAACCCAGTGTAAGTCATACCTTTTGATAAGGCTACTTCAGTTAAGATGCAACACACCTCAATCAGGATGGGTCTTAATCCTATTACTGGAGTCCTTTATAAGCATAATGAAATTCAGTCAGGCAGAGAGAGAAAGTCACAAGAAGCAAGAAGCAGAAATGGAACACAGAAGAAAAGGGAGGGACCAGGAGATGCCACCATTTATGTCTTTGGATGACCTCTCTATCATGGTCAGAGTCAGAGAAGGTGATGTGATGACAGAGTAGAGGGAAAGGAGGAGACGAAACGAGGTAACCAGAGGTCAGAGTGATGTCGAGTCACAGGACAAGGAATGCAGGCAGCTTCTAGGAGATGGAAAAGGGCAAGGAAATGGGTTTTCCCCTAGAGCCTCCAGTTAAACTGATTTCTGTCTTACTAACTGTAAGATAATACATTTATATTGTTTAAAACCACTAAGTTTGTGATAATTCATTACAACAGCGATAGGAAACTAATACCATGACCTTCATATATTGGTTTGGGCAACAATTTAAGCAGATAAACAAGGGCTTATTTGCAGAATATCAGACCGCATGCAAGTTTCATGCCTATCATGTATTATGGATAACCATCAGGCAGTGCTTATACTAAAAAGCTCATGTCCTTTCCTTCCACATACTGGTTTCCAGACAGTACTCGCTTCTTCCTAATATACAGTTATTAGTTAAAATTAGATTGGGCTACATATAAGCAAAATAAAAGAAATGAAAAAGAACCCTGGTTTAAACAAGATAGAGGTTTACTTCTCTCTCACAAGATAAGAAATCCAGGGGTAGGCAGTCCAGGGTGGTATGGTAGCAACCATACCATGGAAGCAAACATTCAGGTTCCTTTTGTCATTCTCCACATATAGCTGCCACCTATGGTCCAAAAGTGGCTGCTCAAGCTCCAGTCATCACATCTCCATCAAGCTATCAGGAAGGTGGATGGGGAAAGAAGGGCATGTGCACTTCCTGGTAAATATGGCATCCAGCAATGGCACACAATATTAACACTATTTTTCATTTGGCCACAAATTAGTTGCAAGGAGACTGGGAAATATAGTCTTTAGCTGGACATTTTGGTAAATCCCCTAGGCACCCCATCTCCAGAGCTAAACACTGATAAAATAAATGTGGCATTTTTGAAGATCAAAGATTTCCTTCAAAAAGAATTTGGTTAATTCTACTTATCATGTTTTGTATATATTTACCAAAGAAAGATAGAAATCCTGAGACTAGCTGTGAAGATCCAAAAGTGTGTTGCTTTTATAACCTTGATTTTCACTGTTGAATTACAAAGAGAGATTGCTGGGATGAGGACTTAGCTATGGAACTGCATGTGGCCAAAACAGGAAGAGGTCTGAAGAAAGAGAAAATAATTTAAACAAAAAGCTGGACTGAGGATACATGGAAAAGAAACTTCAGAACAGGACTCGCTGGGCTAGGAATCCAGCTGTGAGAAATTAGATGGGGGAAAGTAATTACCCGTGTAAATTATTAGAGTAATCATGACAGCAAGAATGAGACTTCAAGGAAAGCTGCGAGGCAACACGTGCCTACACTTAACATCGCTGATAGGGCAAAGGGGGCTTTTCACTCAGGCCGTTAGATGTTCTGCCTTATCACCTACCTCTGCCAGAGTGGGTGGGCAGAGAAGGAGGGGCTAGCCAAGCTGACAGTAGGAAATCCTGAAAAACATGAAGGAGATGGAGAAAACTGTATGTACTAGAATTCATCTCAGAAACATTACTGAATGTGATTACAAGGAATAATTTAGGAACTTCTTCAAGAGAAGGAAATGGGAGAGGAAATTCCACACATACCCCGCCACACCAAAAAAAAAAAGACTTGCTTGATTAACATGAAATATGTATTAAACTGCCTTTTATGATAAAGTAACCTGCTGAGTAGATCTATAAGTCTGGTCCACAGCAGAGTTGCTCAGGACAATAGAGACGAAGCTCAGTAGCCCTGCCTTTTTGCACTGTTCCTACACATCGCCCAGCCACCCCTCCATGTGACTGACCAAAGGCTCGAAGAATGCTGAGACACCAGATTCCTAGCTTGTTTGGGACAAGCTGGCACTATTCATGACAAGAGTTTGTAACCATGTGGAAGCCAACCATTTTTAAAAGGCAATTTGGCAATAAAATAAATGGAAAATTAGAATTATCTAAAAATTACTTTCTATTATATTTGTATTATTATTTTCATTTATAAATGTTTGTTGCTATGCTATCTACTTTTTATAATTGATTATATTAAATCTAACCTGGCCTTGCACTCTCTTTTAAAATTTGTAATTCCTTTCCATCTATTTTTCTATTTATTTTACAATTTTACAATAAAGGACTTTTTTAACAGCTAAAAAATAAAGCCATTGATTATACACTTTGGATAGACCATATGGCATGTGAATATATCTCAATAAAACTGTGTAATAAACAAATAAATCATTGTGCAAGAACAGCCAGAAATAGCAGCTATTTACATCAGGGGAAACAAAGAGATTGAGAGGTGAGGAATTTCCTTGTTTGTTGGTTGGTCTGTTTTTTCTTTATTATTATTATTTAAATAATGAAAATGCTTTAATAATGTTTGAAGTGACGAATGCACAATTATGTGATTATACCAAATACCACTGATTGTACACTTTGGATAAATTGTTTGCCTTATTAATATGTATCAATAATATTAATTTGATTTTTTTAAAAGACAATTTGGCTATAAAATAAATGGAAACTTTTAAGTTCATAAACTTTGATCCAGAAATACAATTTCTAGGAATCTGCCCTCCAGAAATTCTCACAAATATGTACAAAGATACATGCATGGATTTTAGTGTAGTATTTGTTATAATAAGGAAAGAATAAAAATAACATAAATGTCCATCTATAAGGGATTAATTAATATATTAGATCTATAGGTTGCATCTCTTAAAAAGAATGAAGTAGATATAAATGTACTGATATGGAAAGGGGTTCAGAGACAAAAAAGATAGAAATTAACATGTTTTATGCTGTCACTTTTGTCATAAATTAATTTTTAAAATTTTATTTAGATTTATGTGCGTACATAAAGTTGGTGGTATAGACATATATATACACACACACACATACACATATTTATTCACGTACATATATTTGTATATGCACAGGAAGAGTCTGAAAAAACTCACTCTAAGCAATAAACAGTGGTTACTTCTTGGGAATGGGATGAGGGAAAAGGGATATTTATTTATTTATTATTTTTGCTGTATTACACTTTTTATTGTTTGAATTTTAATAATTTGAGTTACTTTTGTAATTTTTAAAAACCAATAAGAATACTTTTTAGAGAAATTGGAAACTAAATATGTAGTGCTTATGTCAGTATACAATCAGGATTGAAATACAACTAGACTAATCATATTGCTTTAAAGCATAATAAAACAGTGTGAGGTATTTTTTGTTCTCTCCCACCCTATAACAAATACAGAGAAATGAGAAATGTCACACTATTTACACCACTAATTGTTCAAGAGGATCCACATGCCGTATCAGACAGGCAGGGCTGGAGTCAGGTTTTATAGCGTCTGAAGCTTATACAGGATTAGAGTCCTTTTTTAAGAAAAATTAATACATAATTACAAAAATAATATTAGGTACAAGAGTGACTATTTAGTAAAAGAAAATCACAAAAAAAAGTTGAATAAACCTGATAAATACAATAAACATCACAAAATCCAGAAAAATAACATAGCATTTTTATTAACTACTATATTTCTATAGTACTATTTTCCTACATTTTCTGGATGGATACTCTTTAACAATGATTTTGTAATGTTTTCTACAGAGGAAACAGATTATTTAGTCTTCTCTAGCATGGTTGATGGAAATATAGCTGCAAAAGTTTCTTTTGCTGCACAACTGATTATTGATAATGGCATACAAAAGTTATGGTTCTTGTCATATTTGGGAGAAATAGAATTTAATTAATCCCCTATAGATGGACATCTAGGTTATTTTTATTCTTTCCTTATTATAAACAATGCCACACTAAAATCCAAATGCATATGAGCTATAAAATTTTAGGGCATTTCAGGCTTTCTTATACCAGGGACTAAACTTAAAATTATTAGTTTAATTTGTCATTAGTGTTCTCATCATAGTGACATATTGTGTTTGAGACTATTTTTTTGTTAGTGGTGTTTTGTGTCAAATGAGCAAGAAATTTAAATCATTTTCAAGTTGTATTCATATAATTAATTCTTTTTCATTAATTTAATTATCACCAGAGCCCATTATCACTGCTATTGAAATTTATCTGTTCCTCTTAATTAAATAACTATTTTTGGTATGATCTTCATGATGTTTTATATGGAAACATCAAATACACTAAGATGCCATGGAATAATTTTGGTACACCTAAAACATACAACTTCACACTCAAATACACTCTATATTTGTAATACTGCTTCAGATTTATGTCCTATAAAGACAGGAATTCTGACAAGTTCTATTTTACACAATTTCCACTAAAAAGGAAAAACTCTATGATGAGTATGTGATTATGCTGCCTTAAGAGTATATTCCTGACATGAAAGAATTTCCATTTTCAGGATTTCTGTATTCTCAGCCCCTCGCTTTGCACAGGCAATTTCCACCACCCTGGGAGGGGCCCTTGCGATGGGTACACATAATCATTTGTTTTTTGCCAATTTTGCAAAAGTAGGATAATTTTGCCACAAATTGGGAAGGACACTTTCTCTTTCCTCACGGATATTCCCTCTGCCACACTGCCCTTCACGTTCAGTGGCGTGGGCATTTTTTAAGCTCTGGACTCAATTCATCAATGAGAACTGAATATCTTACATACAATTCCGCACAATGACTTGAAGAATTTTCCACAGACTAGCTTCCAGTCCCATACGCTTCAGACCTCACTTCTCTTCCATGAACCAGCATTTACGTACTATTACCAGAGCACACATCCATCTGCCAATACAAACTCTGGACCCATCCCTGTGTGTTAGTTACATAAGTTAGCACAATGATAAGATTCAGTACTTCTAGAAGCCATTTCTATACAGGGACGTCTAGCAATAATTTACTCTACACTGATGTAACAATACACCCCTTAAATATAAATGCATCCAGCTAAACCTAAATTAAATGAATCCTCAACTCAATTTCCCAAAAATACCCACTTCTATGCCACCAACACAAAGGAAGTTTAACAGAAAGGAAGTTGCAGAGATGAGAGACAAGGATCTTATCTTACAGCAGCAAAACCATCTTATTTTGCAAATTTTGCAAAAAACATAGGATCACATGAATCCATTGCTGATGTCCCATGAGGGGCACTGAAGCTTAAGCTTCTTTAACTTTACGGAAAATCTGCCTCTGTAGGCAGAAGGTACTGCCTTAGGAGGAGACTCCAGGAGAAAATGATTACCAGAACAATCCAACAATTCACCAAAGAGCCAGGTCAACACTTTTAACACAATCTTCAAGGTGCCATCTTGTTGACCACTGCCCAGCAGTCTCTCCAGCATCATCTCAGACAACAGAATCCGGCCCTCTCCGCCCTCACTCACTCTGGCCTTCCTTCAGATCCTCCCATGAATCCTCTTCCTTAAAGAATCTTTTGCCTACAACCATGGTTTTTAACTCTAGCTGTGTAATGGAACCATCTGGCGAGCTTTTATAAATACCAATGCCTGGACACCTCTCGAGGCCAATTAAATTAGAATCTCTGGGAGTAGATTCCAAGCATAAGTATATGAAAAGTTTCCCCAGGTGATTCCAATGTGCAACTCGGGTAAAGAACCCTCGATCTCCATTGCTCCCTTCAAACACCTAATGAACTCATTCTTTCTTCATATCTCAGAGTGATCAGCATTTCCTGAGAAAGCGCATTCCCTGCCTGGCTAGACTAAGTGACATCTGCCATTGTCATCCACCCCACAGCCACTATGCACCTCTCCTTTGTGGCAATGATAATATCTAACGTTTATCAAGTCCTTACTAAGTTATTGTCAAAAGAAAAAATGTGTCTCAAAACTAAAGAGTGAGCAATTGCAGATTCTACATTTTGTTTGCATAACAATGTCACTAGCAATTACTTCTTTAAAATACAAATTTGAGCTCTGGGGCTGTTTTGGATCTCTGCTTGATAGTGTTTCGTGGTTCCATCTTAGTCGTCCCCAGCATAGGTTGGGGGATGAAACCTTGCTATTCCAATATTAGCCTCAGATGATGCCTTTTCATTTGCTGCCAAGCTGTGTTGTTTTCCTTTTGAACAACAATTGGCACACTAGACAGTGTGAGCCATGGTGCCACAAATATCTTGTCTGACAACTGACATGAACACGGTGTCTCTATGACCTTGTGAAACTGCACTATTCCTATCTTTTTTAAAGCTAACTGCCTATGCAAGCATTCTGTTCCCCAACTCTATAACGCTTCCTTTTCCACCCCATCTCTAATCAACACCACCTATACTCAAGCTGAGTCTGTAGCGACAATTATGGGAAGATTCTTCACTAGCAAATGGCAGACTCTAGAGTGAATGTCAGAATTTTCCAAGGCAATTCAATTCAACAAGCAATTGTTGAAACCCTACTTTAAGCAAGGAACTTTGAGAGTTTTGTTCTTCATGAGAACAGAGTACAATAGAGAGAGAAAAATGATGGTTAAAACTGCTTCCAACCTGAGAGCTGCTTTGCAAGGGAATACTCTAT
Source organism: Cabassous unicinctus (assembly GCA_029593785.1). NCBI lineage: Eukaryota > Metazoa > Chordata > Mammalia > Cingulata > Chlamyphoridae > Cabassous > Cabassous unicinctus. The sequence goes on from JAQZBX010021273.1 coordinate 20,675, forward strand.
AACACTGGTTACCAAACCCTCACGCGGAGTACTGTCAAATATGATCAATATACTATTTTGTGATTTTTCACAAGTAAGGAAATATTATTTTACAGTAATTCTGTCAGTCAGAAAGGTTTCCTGAGCAGGTCTGATAATTTGAGATACAATTTGATTGAAGTCAGAGGTAAGAAGTTTGGTATGAAGTTAATCTGTAGCTAAAGGAAGATTCATCTATGAAATAAATATTTACTATGCATTTATATGTTCCTGGCACTGGGAATACAGAAGTGAATTAAAAAAAGACAAAATCTTTTCCCTATTATTCTTAACTATATTAAGTTTAATAACATTATGCCTATATAAGAAAATCTTAATAATTTTTGAAGATGTAATTTGCAGTATGTAGTGGATGTAGGAGTTGAATGGGCATGAGGTTTGGATTGTAAATATTTCATCTGTGAAAAGAAAAGGGGAAAGGAAAGGGAAAATAGAGATAGATGGAGCAAGTGAGGCAACATCTTAATAATTATAGAACCTGGGTAAAAGATAGATGGGGCTTCATTCTACTATTCTTTCTACTTTTATGTATATTTGAATTTTTTCTTAATAAAGATTTTAAATTCCTCCATCATAAAACTTACATACTAATGGGATGAGTCAGACAATAAACAAAAGAAGTAAGATATATTTTAATCAAAAGTATGTCCTATAGTGAAAACTAAGGCAGGGACACTGATAAAGTGTTGAGAAGGTTGCAATTTTAAACAGGGTACTCAGAGATGACCTCATGGAAATGTGACTGTTAAGTAATGACCTGAAAGAAGTGAAGAAACAGGCTGTGCAGATACTTGCTGGAAGAGCATCCCTGGGAAAGAGAAAGTCAAGGGCAAAGGCCCCGAGGCAGGAAAGAACCTGGTGTGTCAAAAATCATGAGACCACACCCAGGACAACTAACAAGGAGATGATGATGGACAACGACCATCCCAAGGAACCGAGAGAGTCTACAACTGCAAGCAAGAGAGTCCCATCCATCTGCCCCATAGGATCAAAGCCTCCTCTCAATTAGAGGTGGAGTGGACAACACCATCCCAGAATCCTCAGGATTAGGGAATGAACTATGGACTCTGGACTAAAGTAGACTTACTGGTATTCTACTATAAACTTATTGTGATTCTAACAATGGAAGAAACTATATCATTCATGTGGCGGCAGTGGCCACTAGAGGTTCTGAGGGCAGGGAGAGGGAAAAACAGGTGAAATATGGGGGCATTTTGGGGACTTGGGAATTTTCCTGAATGACATTACAATGACAGATATGGGCCATTACATATCTTGTCATAACCTACAAAATCGTACAGGAGAGAGTGTAAACTACAATGTAAACTATAATCCATGCTTAGTGGCAATGCTCTAAAATGTTTTCATCAATTGTTACGAATGTACCACACTAATGAAAGATGTTAATGTGGGAAAATGTGGGAGATATGGGGAGCAGGGCATATGAGAATCCCCTATATTTTTATATAACATTTATGTAATCTAAATACTTTTTTAAAAAAGCAAAAATATATTAAAAAAACAAAAACAAAAACAAAAAAAAACATGAGACCAGTGTGTCTGCACATGGAGAATAGGAAGTAGGGAGAAAGTAGTAAAAGATGGTTCAAAGAAAAGCATTAAGCCCTGGGCGTGTATACTGGGCCATGTGAGAATTTTCTTCTTGTGTATATTAGCCAGCCTGGTCAGGACAGTAAATGGACCTAAAGGATAGCCATGTAAATCTACCCTTAACTCTGGATAATTTAATAGACGCCATCACATGTAGTAATGATGGAGTTGTAATCACTATTGACTTGTTTCCTGCTGCTTCAAGATGTTTAATTCCTTTAAGTGTGCTGCCCAAAATTCTAGCATTAAATGTGTGCCCCAAACATGGAACATTTGAAAGAACCACTATTCCACAGTTCATTTCAATTTAACATACATTTGTAGAGGCATGCATTTGCATGCCGATCACTCCACTGGGCTCTAGAGATACATAAATGAGTACATCTCCTGCTCCTGAGCTAGTGAAGGAGATGTGTATGTGCACAAATAATCATAATAAAATGGGATATATGAAATGATAAGTATTCAGGACATGGGGGTAGTAGAAGGAAAGCCATGATTCATTCATTGGAAGAAAGGACAATTTCAGAAGGTACCTGTGGTAGGTTGAATCATGTTCCCCACAAAGACATGTTCAAGTCCTAAGGCCTGGTCTGGTGGGTGCAAACTCATTTGTAAATGGGATTTTCAAAGATCCTATTAAGATGAGGTCAACCTGAAACAGAGTGGGCCTTAATCTGATGTGACTAGAGTCCTTATAAGCAGAGGAAATTTGGACAAAGATTTAGTAGCCACAGGAGGAGACAGAAAGAGGCAGATCACCATGTGATGGAAGCTACCACCAAAATGCTACATACAGACTTCAGAGAAGGCACAGCCTGCCAACACCTTGATTTTGGGCTTCTAGCCTCTAAACGACACATCCATATTGATTGATGTGAGCCAATCAATTCCTGCTGTTTAGGCCCCCCCAGTTTGTGGTATCTGTCATAGCATCCCTGGCAAACTAAGACAGACTCTGTACTAAATAGAAGTTTCTTCTAGATGGAAAGAATTCCTTAAGCCATTTATGGAATGAGTCAATAATAGGAAATAAATAGTAAAGCAAATTTATAGAGTGGGAAACTTGAATGCAGGTAACCAGGGTCAGGATAAGGGTAGGGAATGGGGAATTAATGCTTAATTGGTACAGAGATTCTGTTTGGAGTAATGGGAAATTTTGGTACTGGATGGTGGTGATGGTAATACAACATTATGAATGTAATTAACAGCGCTGAATTATATATCTGAATGTGGTTAAAAAGGGGGAATTTTAGGTTGTATATATGATACTAGAATAAAATTAAAAAAAAAAAAAAAACATAGGCTGTACAGCACAAAAAATGAACCCTATTGTGAACTGTGGACTATTGTTAATAGTATAATTATAATATGGTTTCATCAATTGTAGCAAAGGCACACACTAATGAAAAGGGTTAATGATAGGGGAAACTCTGTGTATGAGGAGGCATATATGGGAACTACGTATTTTCTTCATGATTTTTCTGTAAACCTATAACTTCTCTAATAAAAAATAAATTAAAAAAAAAGAGTTCCTTAGGGCATCTTTATACCAATATGCTAGTCAATCTACATCGGTGGTTCTCAACAGGGTCAGTGGGGAATAGAGGCGGATGGGGGGATTATTGCTCCACAGGGGATATTTGGCAATGTCTGGAAACTTTTTTTTTAAGTGTATAGCTTGATGATTTATTTTCACATCCATTCATCCTGTCATCACCATCCACAGAAAGCCACAGAACATTTTCAGCAACCCCAGAAGGTTCCTTCATGCCTCCAGCAAAGGTATCCACTGGCTTCTAGTACCATCCATTCATTTTGCCTGTTCCTGAACTTCATATAAAAGGGCTCTTCTGTCTGGCTTCTTGCACTATTACATTGCCTGGAGAATTAATCATTGGAGACCATTTTTGTTTTGTTTTGTTTTGTTTTTGTTTTCTTTGTTTTTTATTTTTATTTTTTATTTTTTAAAGATACTTAGATTACATAAATATTACATTTAAAATGTAGGGGATTCCCGTATGCCCCACTTCCTACTCCTCCACTTTCCCTCATTAACAACATCTTTCATTAGTGTAGTACATTTGTTACAATTGAGGAACACATATTGGAGCATTGCCACTAAGTATGGATTATAGTTTACATTATAGTTTAAACTCTCTCCCTCACAATTTTGTAATTTA
>JAQZBX010021274.1:0-32409 GCA_029593785.1 Cabassous unicinctus
TCCAGGAGCAATGGTACATCAGGAAATTAGATAACTTTGATGAAATGAAGAAGCTCTTAGAAAAACACAAACTGTCTTTATTGAGTCAAGAAGAAATAGATGATCTTAACAAACTAAATACTAGTAAAGTGATTGAATTGGCAGTTAAAAACCTCCCAACAAAGAAAAGCCCAGAACCATTTGACTTCACAGGGGACCATACATTACAAGAAGACTTTAACTCCAATTCTGCTCAAAATCTTCCAAATAATTGAAGAGGAGGGAACTCTTCCTAATTAATTCTACAAGGCTATCACCTCATACCAAAGACAGATAAATATATCACAAGAAAAGAAAAGTCAATATTTCTTATGAATTTAGATGCAAACATCCTCAACAAAATATGAGCAAAGAGAATCCAAAATATTAGCAATCCAATCCAATATTAGCATATTGAAAGAATTTTACACAATGGTCAAGTGGGATTTATCGCTGATATGCAAGATTGGTTCAACATTGGAAAAGCAATGAATATAATACCCAAGATTAACATAATGACAGGAAAAATAACACATGATCATTTCAACTGGTGCAGAAAAGGCATTTGACAAAATCCAGCACCTCTACATGATAAACACATTTGGAACACTAGGAATAGAAGGAAACTTCCTCTACATGATAAAAGAAATGCAAGAAAAGCCCAAAGCTAATATCCTACTTAATGGTGAAAGAATGCAAGCTCTTTCTCTTACATCACAAACAAGACAAGGATTCCCAGTGCCACCAGTGTTATTCAACATTGTAATGGAAGTTGTATTCAGAGTAATTAAGCAAGAAAAAGAAAAAAAGTTCATCCAATTTGGAATGGAAGAAGTAAAACTTTCCCTACTTGCAGGTGACATGATCCTATACGCAGAAAATCCTGAAAAATCCACAACAAAACTTTCACTTTGCTAATAAATCTATTCAGCAATGTGAGAGTATACAAGATTAAAACATCAAAAGCAATAGTGTTTCTATACACAAACAATAAACAATCATAAGAAGAAATAAAAATATTCCATTTATAATAGCAACTAAAGTAATCAAACATCTAGGAATAAATCTAACCAAGGAAGTAAGGCATTGTACACAGAAAACTACAAAACATTGCTTTAAAAAAAACCCAAACACAAAGTACACCTAAATAAATAGATGGCATTCCATGTTGAATGATTGGAAAACTAAATATTGTTAAGATATCAATTCTACCCAAAGCAATTTACAGATTCAATGCAATCCCAATTAAAATTCCAACAACTTTCTTTGCAGAAATGGGATAGCCAATCGTCAAATTTATATTATGGAAGAGAAAGTGTTCCCAAATAGCTAAAGCAATATTTTAAAAAAGATTAAATTTGGAGGTATCACACTGCCCATCTTAAAACTTATTACAAAGCCACAGTATTCAAAACCACATGGTACTGATACAGGAAGAAACATATAGACCAGCAGAATCAAAATGAGAGTTCCGAAATCAGTTACATTTATGGTCAACAGATTTTTGACAAGGAGAAAAACACCACTGAATTAGGAAAGAATTATTTCTTCAACAAGTGGTTCTGGGAAAACTGGATCTCCATTTGCAAAAACAGTGGAGGTGAATGCCTAACACACATATACATATACAAAATGTATTAAACATCAAAATATAAGAGCCAGAACTATCAAAATCCTTGAAGAAAATATAGGGAAGCATCTTTAGGACCTTGTGTTAGGCAATGGATTCTTAGACTTTACAACCAAAGCACAAGCACAAAAGAAATGCATATGGGACTTCATAAAAAAAAAAAAATTGTGCCTCAAAAGACTTTTTTCATGACAGTAAAATTGACAGCCTTTACATAGAGACAAAGTATTTGGAGACTGCATATCTTATAAAAAATTTTTAAATATATTTAAAATATACCTATACACTTAGAATCTAGAACACAGATTACCAAAGGACAGACTAGGAATGAAATTTAATGCTTAAATTGTACATTTTCTATTTGGGTTCATCATAATGTTTTGGTAATGAATGATGGTGATGGCAGCACAACTTTGAGAACATAATTAACAGCACTGGATTATATATGTGAATGTGGATAAAAGGGGAAATTTTAGTTGTGTATGTTTTTAGAATAAAAATTTAAAAAACAATGGACTCTGCAGCACATTGAACTTTATTGTAAATGATGGAATATAATTAATAGTACAATTATCAAAATATTCTTTCATTAATTGTAACAAATGTACCACACTAAGCAAGGAATAAAGATAATCATAAATGTTAAGTACATAACATTTCCTTTGTATAGATCCATATTTCCATCTAGCATCACTTTCCATCTGTCTGAAGGACTCCCATTTTATCTTGTACTGTGAGTATCCAGATGAGGAACTCTTTTAGGTGTTGTATGTATGAAAGCATCTTTATTTTGTATTTGTTTTTGAAAGATATTCTTGCTGTGTAGGTATTAGACCTTTACAGATTTTTCTTTCAGATACTTTTTTTTCCATGGTACTCCACTGTCTCCTTGCTTGTATTGGTTCTGAAATGAAGAAAGATGCCATTCTTTTTTTCTTCCCACATACATCCATATTTTCTCAAACTTCTACTTTGCAGAAATTGCAACTGAGGCACAGAGAAGTTGAATAATTTACCCAAGATGGCTATTTAACAGGCAGTGGTAAGTTAATTGATATTCATAGAGCCATATTAGTAAATGGAAGAACTGAAAATCATACCCAGTTAAAAAATCTTTCAGGTATAATACATCTAAGATAATAGCCTGGTCCATTCATGTAGGAGACACCCAGGTTCAGAACTCTCATCTTTGCTTAGACTTCCCTTCCACTCTGCAGCCATCAAGAAATTCCAAAATCAAAATACTATCTTTCCTGTTCAGCTGTTCCACAAAGGATTTATATGAGGAACAAATCCTGCCTGCACCCTGTGGGAGAACCAAAGCTCCTAAACTATGCAGGGCTGGTCTGAGGCAGCTATTCCTCTCCCATCACACCCAGACACATTACAGCACCAGGGTCTGATGAGATAAAATAACACAATGTTTAGAGCTCATGATTAGAAATCCCATCACTCTGTACTCAAATCTGAGCGTTACCAATTATTAGATATTAGATGTTGGCCAATTTTTCTTTTATATTAAGTGGCAAAAATAATGTCTTCCTAATGGGTATTATATGAGACTCAGATGAGATAAGACAGGAGCAAAACGACTGATATATATAAAAGTGCTCATTATTTATGATCTCTCATGGAATTCACATTTCCTCTATACCCTACAACCTTTTCTGGGATTTTCAACTTCACTGTCAGATGTTTCAGTGGAGAGGTCAAACACTTACAGAAAGATTTCACAATTATAACCACTTATGACTCAATATTGAATACTTCTAAACTTGGCCTTTCCTTACTCCTAATTTATGCATTTTTCAATATCCTATCATCCACAAGAGAAATGAAGACAAGCTACATATATATCAAAGAAAATTTTTGCCAATACCTGTGTATGGTCACATCATGAGCTCTCATGTCTTATACACAAGATGAAAACAGACAACAAGGAATTTACTCTATGCCCAGTACCATTCTAAGTTTATATGCATTATCTCATAAAACTCCACAACAGTCTTATGAGATAGATCCCTTCTCATCCCCTTGGTAGAGATGATGAAAATGATGCATAAGGATTAGTAACTTGACCCAGTCACATAGCTAATCAGTAGAAGATTCAGTCCTAGGACGTGCAGTTTCTTGATCTCCAAAGCTGTTCCTGTTAAGCATGGTCAAATTTTTAGTATCAGACAGCAGGTTTTCTAGCCTGCATATATCTATCCTCAGGGTATCAACAGTTGAAGAGCAGTTCCAAATGACCTAGAGGTTTTCACATTTTATCCTGCTCAATACTATCTATAATTTTGTAAGACAGATATTATAAAGATAGTTGTATAGGCTCTGAAAAGCTCTTGACCCATTATCCCATGAGCAGAATATTCTGTGCCCGATATCATGCCTTCTAAGTTCACTTCCTAACCACAATCATGGAGAGACATCTAGCACACTCCAGTTGGCTGTGCCATTTCTCCCACCATATTGTCATAGAAAACACAGTCATGAGTTTGAACAGGATGTTTGGCTGCCATGTTGGCTGAAGTTGCTATTTCTAATCTTCTGGGAACTGAAAGTTCAGAGCATGCCAATTCTTCTTTGTGCTTGAGTAATCTACAAAGTGGATGAACTTTCTAAGTAGCAGTTAGTGATGTATCAGTGATTGCTACTTCAGTAGAAAGTGTTCTCTAAAAATAAGATGTCTTTTCATCCAATGAACTTGCTGCTTCTTTCCTACCTACATAAACAGAGGTAGGTTCAACCAGTGACTTTTTTTTTTCTTAGAGAATTTCTGGCAGTGGTATCTTTGCTACAATTGATGATAGCCAATTTTCATAATTGTACTATTTACTATAGTCCATAGTTTAATTTTGGGTTCTCTGTTTGTATATTGCAGTTCAAAGGATTTTTAAAAAAGTTTTTTCTCCCACCATATATACAATCTAACATTTTCCCTTTTAGCCACAGTCAGATATATATTTCAGTGCTGTTAATTATGTTCATGATGTTGTGCTTTATTAATAATTTTTTCTCTCAAGGTGGCACCAAAGTTCAATTTATAGATAAACTATATTTACACATATATAAGTACTATCACAGATTTTATGGATAATGACTCGCATACCCAGTGTACTCAAAATAGCAGTCACATGAGATATGGACCAAGACTTGAGATAAGAAAATAAAATGACTTTTATAAATTTATTTTGCTGATACAAAGACAATATATTCTATTTATAGAAAAGTCAGATCAGAAAAGTTATAAAAGAAGAAAAAAATTGCTCTTAATGCCATAATACAAAAGCACTATTAGCATTTAGTGTATGTTTTTTGAAACTATTTTATGTATACATGTCTTTTCTATCTTTTTGGATTTAATACTTAGTTTGTTATTTTCTCTCTCAGTTCATTTCTTTAATCATTTAATGTTATACAAGCAAATATTTCAAGGATAAAATATTGATATTTGGTTCCTCATTTTTGTTCTTTTATTAATCATTTAAAAGTGTAAGGGATTCTACATTCTTTAGGTTTAGGCGACACATTTTTCATAAATCATAATATTCTTCAATTCCTCTATGCCCTTTGTTATTTTCTCTATATTAATATTTTAAAAAGTTAGGCTCTGTGGGGTTATGACCCATACACAACATCACATGGTTGCAAGGTTGTGAAAAAAGAATACAAAAATGGTTTGCCTATTCTAAGGAACATGTGTGACCAAGAAATTGCAGTGCTTTTGTTTCCTTGCCTTAGATGTATCTATTTTCTATCAGGTCAAGAAAATGTTTCAAAAATTTCTGCAAAGAATACTGAAGTCAAAATACGACAGAAGTTCACCAAACAGGAGTTCTAAAGTTTCAAATGAATTGAGGGAATATTGAATTGCATCATGTGGCTTGTTTTTTCCTCTTCCTAAAATCCTTTCCAAAGGCACTCAAAAAAGAGTCTATGATAGTCTTATACAATTTTGTTTCATTGTAGCATAAGCTCACAAATCTAACTGCCAGTGTGTATCTTACTGCAGCTTCAAATTTTCAGTTGATTCAGGAAAAATGACTACATCATTCCTAATTTCAAATTTAACTCACCTGATGATTTATAGACACCCTGAAACAAGTTAAAAAATATTAAGGATAACAAACTCTCCTGCTTAGCCTTGCAACGTGAGTGACTAGAGAAGAGACACAGGAGAATGGATTCTCAAAAATTCAGTATATATTCCTTACAAGTTCATTTATATTTCAGTTTCCCACAGGAGAACATACTAGTACAGTGTCTGGTAGAGGATTCCAACATATATGATTGCAGGAAAGGTGCCTGAAATGTCAACAATCATAAAACTATGTGTCTCTGTATGTGTTTATGTGTGGAGGAGTGGAAACGAGGGCTATATATTCAATATGTGACTAAAAGTATAGCCCAACTTTAAGTGTTGGATTTATCTGCTAAGGGTTTCCATGCATTTTAGAGAAAACAAATAACCTGGCATATCTTATTTGCTTTATCAAAATTTATGTAACACCATTGCAGTCCCTGTGCTATTTTCAGATAAATCAATGATCCAAATGCAAAAGTGGATTCAGAGAACAATGAACAATGTGAAAGAATTCATTTTGCTCGACCTGACTCAGAACCCAGATGAGCAGAAACTCTTGTTTGTCATGTTTACAGTCATCTATTTAATCACCCTTGCAAGGCAACCTACACATTGTAGTGACCATCTCTACCAGCTCTGACCTGGGATCCCCCGTGTATTTCTTTCTGTCTTTTTTGTCCATACTAGATGGCTCCTTTTCTTCTACCATGACGTCCAAAATGATATTTGACTTAATTGCTGAGAAGAAAATTATCTCCTTTGGTGGGTGCCTTACTCAGGTCTTTGCAATGCAGTTCTTTGGGGGAGTTGAGATCTTCCTGCTCACGGTGATGGCCTATGACCGCTACGCGGCCATCTGCAGGCCCCTCCACTACATGATCATAATGAATCGGCTGGTGTGTGTTCTCCTGGTGGTCCTGTCCTGGGCTGGGCTGGAGGATTTCTTCATACCTTGATTCAAATGCTGTTCATTGTGTGGTTGCCTTTCTGTGGCCCCAATGTCATTGATGATTTCTTCTATGGTCTTTACCCTCTGCTGAAATTGTCCTGCACTGACACTTACATCTATGTCTTCTTTGTTGCTGCCAACAGTGGGTTCATGTGTATGCTTATTTTTTCTATTGTTATTATCACCTAGGTCCTCATCCTTTGCTCCCTTAGATCTCACAGCTCTGAAGCTCAGCAAGAGGCTCCCTACCTGTGCCACACATATTACTGTGGTTGTCTTATTCTTTGTACCCTGCATGATTGCATTCCTTCTGTCCACAGGCACCTTCCCCATTGATAAAGCAATGGCTCTATTTTTGCTATGATAACACCCATGCTAAATCCTTTAACCTATGCATTCAAAAATGCAGAGGTGAAAAGTCCTATGAGGAAGCTCTGAAGTAAATTGTGATCTTGTTTAATAATTCAGTCAAGTACACAAGATAAAATTTATCACATTCTTAAACAAATTTGTCCAATACAAAATATACTGGCCTTGCATCCAGAATATGTGGGTCAAAGTATTTTGTATCCCCAGGTTATCTGTAATCTTGAATGGTTTCTTTTGCATAAAATAAAAATATGTAATTAAATGATGAGTAAACTTTCTTCCAACTGTAAACAACTTTGTATATACAAATTAATGGAATTTTGAAAATTGACATAGCATTGTCACAAGTTTTGGAAAATCCATGGTTTATTTATTCTATTGAAAAATTTTCTGCAAATATTCAGCTATACCATACTTAACCAATAGGGCAATTACTTAACATATTATGGAAAGAATTTTGTGAAAAAGCATTGTTTTAATCACAACTGCTGGCATCAGGCTAGACTTATTATTGTGGGAGACAGGGATCAACAAGAAATCATTGGGTTGAAGGAATGAAAGAAAGTCAATAAGCAGGTGTCATCCCAAAATTGATGCTCTTACGTTGTGCCATCAATGGAGCAGCAATTACATAGCAAGGTGGGCTCTGCCTAGAAAAATTATGTTCTTTATGGTTGTAAAATTCACTTCTAGAGTGTAGACATAGGGAAATGATTTCACTCTTACATTTATTTTTAAAAGTTTTAATTTTTCTTTGGAAATAATGTTTAAGTTGAACCCAGTTCTGTGTTTGACATTGAAGCTGTTTTCATCAATCCAACCAATGTGTGGAAAAACAACAAAGATGCTTCCAATTACACATATATAATAAAGAATAAAATGGAAAATAATTGGGAAACTCTTGCTATAATTTTTTTAAAGTTGTACCATCACAGACTTAAATCCAGCAACGTATATTCATTCTCCATCACTCCAAAAATAGTTAATGGGACTAGGGGAGAGCCTACAGACATAAATGCCACAACAGGTAGGCTGAATGGCTCCCAGGATGATTATTCCTTGTTGCCTTATATCCTAGTGCCTTATTTTCTTGTATCCTTCAAAGTGACTCTTGTAAATAGATTGAGTTACTTCAACTGTGTAAGGGGAGAAAGATACGGTGTTAGTTTGAGCCCAGGAGCTCAGGTAGCCAGATCATTTACTCTTAAGATCCTATTTGTTATGGGAAGTTTTAACAATTCCCACTTGTTTGGTATTAAAAACCTTTTCTTATTATTAGTTAATATTGACTTTTTTTGCGAAGATCTGGAAGTAAAGACCATATTAGAAATATGTCTTGACAGTGTTGCTAGCCTTTTTTAATGCTCTAGTAGTTTCTGTTGAGGATGAATGTTTGGTATACATTATAGAGGAGAATGTGTTTACAATGAAATAAGATCCCAATGACATTCAATTAAATGTGTATTTAGCTTAAATATCAATACACTGTGCTACCTGTGATAGCTGAAAATTTAGCTATTTTAAAATCTCAATGGAATCAAAATTTTAAAAAGAAATCATGTCCTGTGTTGATTTTGGGGTTAGAGGAGTGTGATCTCCTTGGCTGGTGAAGGCCATGAATCCTGACTTTTTGGGGCCCATGACTTGAAATGAGTGCTAGTCCAGTACCACTTGGATATTGAGCAGGCAAACAAAAAAAACCAATGGGGCCACAGAAGGGCAACCACACAATGTCCCTGTGCCTACATGAGTGACAAGCAGAGGTGGGTGTTTAGGAGTATAGTCTATCTGCTGGTGGACTGTGGGATGGCTTTGGGCAGTGAGAAAACTCAAACAAGAAGATGAGGCTGGAGAGCAGCCCATCATTCCATGCCCAGGTGGTGAAGCTGTGAGTTGGGATGGTGGAGATGGAGGGAAAGGTGGACATTAGAATTTTGTGATCCCTGTGCCCTGATAACTCCAGAAGGGTTGATTTAATTCCTAGATAGCATTTTTACATATGTTTTGAGAGTTGTCTTTCCTTTAAAGAGGGTAAGAGAATGTAAAATGTTTAAATACTTGCAGGCAATTATTGGCCAGGCTAGATTATTGGAATAGGGCTAGAAAACAAGGGTGAGAAGCTGGTGACACATCATGTATGTAAGGGGAAATTGCTTTTCCTGGTATTCACATTAAGGAGGGTCCACTTGTGATCTTCCTTCTTTCCTCTCCTACTAGTGTTGCTAATGTGTGGGTGGGAAGAGGATGATGCACCCATAGGAGAGAACACTTGACCTACTGGGGATGCAGGGACCAAGTGGGAGTGGCAGAAAGGAGTCTCCCTGGTGAGACTGCATGCTTTCTACAGGGGCCTGGGTACTTGTGAGGAGGAGGAAGGGGTTCCTCCTCAGTTGACAATTACAGGGGTGGAGTCATCTGACACATGAGTTGCTTATGAGTGAGGGCTAATGGGGCTGGAATCTGGCCTGCCTGCCCTCACCAAGGATACATCCCAAGATGGAGTTCATCCCTAGAAAAAGCTTTTGCCTGATTTACTAAAAGGAAGGTGTGGATTAGTGTTAGACTCAAGTTGCCAAGCCTGTGTTCAATACACAGCCTGGTATGCATTGAACTGTCCAAGTGTTTGAAAAAAAATTGTTGTAGTTGCTTTATCCTATGTGGAGATCTATTGTGCCAGGCATTTTTCAAACATCTAGGTAGGTGAAGCAGGCTTAAGGAACCAACAAGGATATTGAGGCACCCAGAGATGAGCTGTGGTGTAAAGCTCATGCAAGGCTGAAGAGCAAGGGATAGAAATAGTGTTTCTGGAGCCCAGGGAGGGCTGGGGTGGCAGAAGACATGGCCTTGATGGAGCTTAGGACCCACAGCAAGAGGCAATGAATAGTGAGAAAGACTCTGACAGCACTCTCCTCCAGATTTCTAGTCACCTGTCCATCACAAACCATATAGCAGGCAAGAGAAGGGCCAAGAATGGATTGAGAGGGCAAATGGGCAAGTGGAGAACAAGCCAGCCCTCTCATGTTCTCTCTTCTTGAGGTTGAGACTACTATGCCAATTGTATAGATGAGGAAACTGAGCTCAAGGAATTTAATAGCCACCTGGCTAATAAATCAGAACTAACTTTGGAACCCAGACCCATCTCGTGGTAGTCTATGATCTTTAGTTGATCATATAAGGATTCTCTTCATTCTTAGATATATAGTAGGATATATTGAGGATTCTTCTTGGTCGGCCCCAGCACCTAAAGCAAGACATGTGTAGTGTCCATGTTGTAAGCTTGGTTAAGGCTCCATTATACCTCTAAAAGTCAACTAACAGAGTAACACAGAGTAATTATGCAGTTGTAATTGCTCAGGTTGTTTCTTCTCTGATGCTGGCTGACTTTTGTTGGGATCCACATACATTTTCAGTTGTGATTAAATGGCGTAGAGGAGAGAGGAACAATCACCAGGACTCCTTAGACTGGATGACATATACTGGTGGTAACTTGGCCCTCTCTTTTCTGCTTGGAGAAAAATAATTCTGGTTATTTTTTAACTCCTCTTCGATCTTCACAGATTCTATTCAGATTGTTAGTATTCACATTGTGATTATCAGTGCCTCAAGCATGAACCTGACCTGGGAAATCAGTGATAATACATCCTACTCCTCTACACCTACAAATAGAAGTTGAGGGATAAACTGATTCCTTCAGCCTCACAACAATGAGACTCATGTCATCACCACTGACCTCAGCTCAAGTACCTTATACAAGACCACAGTGCATCCTTTACAAGATTATGGTTCTGAGGGCATGCCATTCTTTCGCCAAGTGTATACCTATGAGTTCTCTTGCTGCTCTGGCTGGCCTTTCTTGCCTGCCTACAGGAAGACTGAGATGCAAATAGAGATAAGATCCATTCTCTGCCCTCAAGAAAGTAAAGCCTAGTGTTGGAGTCCAAAGTGATTTATACCAGGCTGTGAGATATAATGGTGGTGATTGTTAATAATACTTACCACGCTCAAGGCATCATGCAAAGTACTTTATTCACACTGTCTCATTTAAAGCTCACAAAGCCATGATTGTTAGAGGTGGTGTAGACAGGGGTCACATTAGATAAGCAACAAGACTGAGTTTAGAACTCTTATCTGTCTCCATTCTAGCCTGTGCTTGTAACAATCATTCAGGTATAGTAGTTGAAAGACAGAGACCAATAGAATTGGATATTCATCTACCTTTGTTTTTTGGACACTGATACTGTGATGAAACACTGGCAGAGTTATGTATAGTCCTTGGTTTTCTTACAATCCCCCCCACCAAAAGAAGATGATAAGCAGCAAATAAGTTCTCTGTTCCAAAAAAGGTCCAGTAATTTAAAATAAAATAATAATGGTATATCGGTAACACAGTCACTAGTTTTACATTTATTAGGATCCCCTTTTTACAGATGAGAATGTCACAGATTAAGATGGCAGAATGATTTGCCTCAGGTCACAGAGCTAGCAAATTGCAGAGCAGAGACATGAACACATATGTGTCCAGCTCTGGAACCAAGCTTTGTCCACAGAAATGTTTCACTCTTGCATCCCAGAAAGCACACCTTAAGCATACTTGAAATGTCTTCTGGACTGGCTCTTTGAGGAAAATGAAATATGTGTCCACTTCTTCATCTTTTATTTTTTACTGTTTAATCCATTTGTTAGGATTTGACTCATCTCTGAGTAACAAACCCCTCAGATATCTGTGGTAAACTAGGCAGGAATTTATTTTTCTTTCATATAAAAGAATCCCAGCTCTAAGCAGGTTGGGGATAATAAAGTGTAGTGTTAGCCAGGGCTCAGTTGCAGGAAACATAAACCATTGTGGAATGAGTTGTTACAATGGAGTGTCATGGGAGCTCAGGTTCAGGGCACAGCAAAATATTCAGCAGGCAATCTCTTTATTGCTTGCACAGTATAAAGAGTACAGAAAGGGCAAATCATCTCTTTGTCACTGATACAACACAAAGAGTCTAAAAGAGCAGGGAAAGAAGTCCCATTACAGCCAGAATCCTGAGATGGCTGAAACTGCTCAGGTCGGGGTCAGTAGATGGCAGTGCCATCCACCATTTCACCCTGGAGAAGAGAGACAAATGTATATTATTTGAGTGTATTTCTGGGTTAAAGTTCTGGTGAGAACTTTTTATGAGATTTAGTATTCCCCACCCCCAGGTTGAGGAATGGCACACAATAGAAAAGAAGGTGGGTATAGCAGAAGGCCAAAGAATGGTCACTTAGTTTGTGTTTGTGACTTTCCTAGATAAAAATGTGGAAGTAGGTGAGGTATGGGCAATGGCCACTTACCAGGTGTCTGTGACTTACTCAGAAACTATAAGTTATTTTAAGTCAAAAGGTATTAACACTGGGAATTGAGGGCAAATAGAATCCTTGGAAGGGCGAGCAAGAAGGCTGCATGGTGGGTCTCCAGAAATGACTCCTAGACTAAGGCTGTGCTACACAGAATATAAGAGATGCTGTCTTTGCTCTCAAATCTTACATTCCCTTTGGAGAGACCGACAGTTCAATGTCAAACAGTTAGAGAATAATTTAACTCCTGATGACTAAGTGCTAGAGCAAAGATCTCAAGTCCTAAGGCAAATCATGCCAAGGATTCTGACTTTGGCTGCTGGGTTTCAACAACTCCTGAAATGTCTTCTCCTCTCTAGGGCTTCTAAACTTTGCCCAGGCTATATTCAGGCAAGTGGATAACTGAAGTTGAACCCCATTAGCATTAATTTTCAACTTAAAAAGATATATATATCTTATTCAGGTTTGTTTTGACTTTTGTTATAAACATGATTCTTTTCTTTCTCCATGTTCTCCCTCCAATCTGAAACCCAGCTTCGAGTAAACATCATGGAGGGGAAGTCAGGTTACAAGAGAAGCAGGGAAGCCAAGAAGGCTGACTCTGGTCCAGGCTCTACACCAACTTTCGTATGTTTCTAGTTGTGCCTCATATTCCTCCTCTGTACCACAAGGAAGTCAGTCTGAAGGAGCCACATGCTTCCCTCAAACTTTAACAGTTTCTGATTATTTCCTAACAAAGGAAACCATGAAGAAGATGCCCCTGCATCTACTCCTCTGGTCAAAGGC
This sequence comes from Cabassous unicinctus, assembly GCA_029593785.1. Taxonomy (NCBI): domain Eukaryota; kingdom Metazoa; phylum Chordata; class Mammalia; order Cingulata; family Chlamyphoridae; genus Cabassous; species Cabassous unicinctus. Next base: position 13,162 of record JAQZBX010021274.1, read on the forward strand.
TATCATTGGAGAAATAGTAGAAAAAAAAGTAATAATGGAAAAAGCCAGTCAAACTCAATCTTATTTTTCAGAATTCCCCAGAATATAAAGGTATAGGATAGTGAAAGTAAAATGAGAAACGATAGATAGGGACAAGATGGTTTAAAGCTTTAAAGCATTTCAGAAAAGTTGTTTATTGGGGCCCATTCATCTTAAACATTTATGCTCATCTGCATTTAAGTTTCCTTAAGCACCAACACTGGAAATATTCAGTTAGTTTTTGCCTGATAAGAACACATACCCACTTCTACGTTATTGATCTTATAACCTGTGACTTTACTGAACTCATTTATATGTTCTAGAAGCTTTGCTGTAGATTTCTCAGGGCTTTCTATGTATAGGATCATGTCATCTGCAAATACTGAAATTTTTACTCCTTCCTTTACAATTTGGGTGCCTTTTATATCTTGTTCTTGTCTCAGTGGTCAAGCAAGTACTTCTAAGACAATGTTAAATAGGAGCGGTGATAATGGGCATCCTTTTCTTGTACCCAATCTTAGAGGGAAAGCTTTTAGGATTTCACCATTGTATATGATGTTAGCTGTGGGTTTTTCATATATACTCATTATCATGTTCAGAAAGTTTCCTTCTATTCCTATCTTTTGCAGTGTTTTTATCAGGAAAGGGTGTCTCTAATGCATTATTCAAGGTCTTTGTTTTCTTATAGATTCTCTGTTGATAATGGTATATTAAATTCCCCCTCTATAATTGTAGAGGCATCTATTTCTGCACTTAGATTTCCCAGTGTTTGCCTCATATATTTTGAGGTGTCCTGGGTAGGTGCATAAATGCTTATGATTCTTCGTTCTTCTTGAAAGAGTACTGCTTTTACTAATATATAGTATTCATGTTTGTCTCTTACAATAGTTTTGCATTTAAAGTGTATTTTGTCCGATATTAATATAGCTACTCCCACCCTTTTTTGGTTATTTTTTTGCTGATAAGATTGTTTTCCAGCCATTCACTTTCATCCTCCTTGTGTCCCTGGTTCTAAGGTGAGTTTCTTGTAGACAGCATATAGAAGGGTCATATTTCCTTATCAATTCTGCCAATTTGTGTCCCTTGACTGTTAAATCCATTAATATTTAGCGTTATTACTCTCAAGGAATTACTTATATTAGCAATATTTTCTTTGGGTTTATGTAAGTCATATGCTGTTTTTATTTTCTTTTTGTCCATTTAGTTCATGCACTCTCCTCCAACTCTCTCTCTCCTGCTTTTTCCTTTCAACCTGCACAACTCCTTTTAGTATTTCTTGAAGGGCAGGTTTCTTATTGGCATACTCTCTTAATTTCTGTTTATTTGTGAATATTTTGAACTGTCCATTATTTCTGAATGCCAGCTTTGCTGGATAGAGAATTCTTGGCTGGAGGTTTTTTCTTTTAGTACCTTAACTATGTCTTACCACTGCCTTCTTGCTTCCATGGTTTCAGATGAGTAATCAGCACTTAATCTTATTGAGCTTCCCTTGTATATGATGGTTCTCTTTTCTCTTGCTGCCTTCAGTATTTTATCATTGTCTTGAGCATTGGCCAGTTTAACAAGTATATCTCTTGGGGTAGGCTTATTGGGATTTATACTGTTTGGGGTGCACTTTGCTTCCTGGATATGTTCATCCATCTCCCTCAATAGTGTTGGGAAGTTTTCAGCTATTATTTCCTCCAACACTCATTCTATCTCCTTTTCCTTCTCTTCTCCCTCTGGGATGCTTATAATGGGTATGTTTGTGTGTTTTGTGTTGTCATTTAAATCCCTAAGACCCTGCTAGATTTTTTCTATCTTTTTATTTATATGTTCTACTATCTATTTGATTTCAGATGTACTGTCTTCCACATCACTAATTCTTTCCTCTGCCTGTTCAAATCTGCTGTTATGTGTTTCCAGTGGTTTTTTTATTATTATTATTTCTTGGATTGTGCCATTCATTACCATCATATTCTTTATCTTTTTAAGTATGTTTACAATTTCTTCAGTATGTTCTCCCAGTGTCTTCTTAATATCCTTAATCTCTTCCTTCACTTCATTAAGTTGGTCCATGATATTTGTTTGGACAGCTTTGATTAGTTGTTCTATGCTCTGCATCTTTTCCTGGTTTTTGGTTTTTCATTGGACTGGGCCATGTCTTCTTGTTTCTTGGTATGATTTATAATTTTTTTTGCTGTCTGGTCATCTTTTTATCTTGATGGGTTTATTCAATTGATTAGCTTCTCTCTCTACTCTAGGGTTTTATTTATCTGCAGTTTGTGTGTGCATGTTAAATTTTCTCTTTGATATTTTGTTCTTTTTGTTCTAATTCCTTGCTGTTTTCTATGTTCCCTTGAAGCAAAAAGATTATGGCCAGAGAACACAAAAGTGGTAAGAAAAGAAATATGATAATTTCAATAATAATAGTAAAAATTACAAGAGAAACCACATAAGACCTAGGAAAATGAATATTTAACTCATGGAAGCAGTGTAGAGTAATAAGAATAAAAAAGTGGATACGTACAATGAAATGGGAAACCAAATAGAGAAAAATATATAAAATGAATTTAAAGTCCAGAATGATGAGGAGAGAGGGAAAGAGAAAAGAAAGGACAAAAAGAAAACAGTTAGTAAAAGAAAGAATACAGAATAGATGAGATAGAAATAAAAACCAGAAAAATTAAGGAGTAAATAAATAGATGTGGAATATAAGAACAACAACAGAAAGCAGAAGATAGAAAGATGAAGGAAGGAAAAGAGATAGCATTGTTAGACAAAATCAGTATACACAGAAAAGGGGAACTCATCAAAGAGGAAACACAGCAAACAAGAAAAAAGCCAGCAGCACCTAATGAAAGAAAAAAAGGGATGGGGGGGAGAAAGAGGAAGGAAAAGGAAGAAAACAAAGTAAACAAACACACAAGCAAGCAGTCAAACAAAAACTAAGGAAGAACAGCCTTCCTTCTTAGGTCCCTGTGGAGCTTCTCAGGCTGCTAGTGTTCATCAAACAATTACCCTGCAGCCTTCCATCTGCAGGTTTTGAAACAGGTTGTAGCAAATAAACTAAGTGAAAGTTTTAAAGAAAGTAACCTTTTTTTAGGAAAAATAAGAGATCCAAGAAAGCTAATACAAAAATAATGTCTTTGTTTTCCCTGTCCTAAAGTATCAGCTGGATGTTTGATAGTCCAGTGGATCACTACTTTAAAAGGAGCCAGTACTCGAACTAGAGTAGAAAATTCTCCACTGAGCTAAACTTTCTTGTTGGGTCAGTTAGCTCTTCAGAAAGCTATCTAGTCACTTTCCCTTGGGCAGGTCGACTCGTTTCAGTTGGATAAATTCCTGCTGATTAGGAGTCTGTCCCTACCCCCTTTCTGTTCTTATTGCTTTCTCTTCCAGGGCAGCAGGATGCAACTGCCTGTATGAGGGGATTCTCCCTCACCTCTCCTGGTCAGGTTTAGTTCCCTTTCGAAATTCAAATGGGGCCATGGTGGCTGAACTCACTGCAGAAAAATGACTCTCAACATTTTTTCAGACCACTCAGTCTTCCCAGGGGACCTTAACAGGCTCTTGGAAGCTTATTAAATGCTTCCTAGGGCCAGCCTCCCTTAGGAGGGTGGACATTGTGATAGTTTTCATCACAGGACTAGTCAATTGCTTGGCTATGCCCTCTTCAGGCCAAATTTCTCTATCCCAGGGTGGTTAGGTAAATCAGGCTGCCTCAGCAAATTTGACTCAACTCCTTTTCCTCGTGGTATCTCAAGTCAGCTGGTATGTCCCTCAAAGTTCAAAAGGGGTTCAGGCAACCAAACCCACAGAAAGGAAACCCCTCTCCACCCTTGACCAGAATCCTCCCACTCTTGAAGAACACTTTCTCCTGCTGGGTGGCCGGTGGGAGTCAGGGCTCGGGGATCACATTGGGTTTGCCTTGAGAGTGGGACTTAGCTGTCCTGCAGTTTCCAGCCTCAAAGGTAGAAGCTCAGGGTTTTACCTTGAGCAATTTATCTCTTTGTGCATCTTTCTCTAGATGGATGCTCTGAAGGCTCCTGTTCTTTGGGTTCCCAAAACAGCTCACTCAGGCAGGATGCCCTCACTCAGCCATTTTTTTGCCAGAGAGATGGTGAGTACACACTTAAACTGATGCCATCTTGCCTGTATCTCTCTGGTAAAGTTTTAATATCCAGAATATATAAAGAAATTCTTAAAGTCAACAACAAAAGATAAAGAACACAGTTAAAAAGTCATCAAATGAGTTGAATAGACATCTTTCCACAGAAGACATAAATCAACAGAATACTTGCTCAACATCATTTGTCATCAAGGAAATGTCATCCAAAACTAAAATGAGATGCTATTTCACATTAGAATGGATGTTATTAAATAAATGGAAAATATCAAGTGTTGGAGAGGTGGTGGAGAAATAGGAACACTCATTTATTTCTGGTGGCAATGTAAAATGGTACAGTTGCTATGGAAGACAGTTTGGTGGTTCCTTAGAAAGCTATATATAAAATCAGCAATCCCATTAGTAGGAATTTACTCAAGAGAATTAAAAGCAAGAACTAGAAAGAGATTTCCACATAATAAACATGCAGTTCATAGCTGCATTATTCACAATTGCCCAAAGATGGAAGCAACCCAAGTATCCATCAACCTAAGAATGGATAAATATAATATAGTATATTCAGATATTGGAATATTATTCAATAGTAAAATGGAGGAGATGTCCTGATACATGTGAGAAGTTAAAATTTAAAATGCATGGAATTCCTATTTGTAATGAGGGAAGAGTTTTGGTAATGGATGTTGGTCATGGTGCACAATATTGAGAAAATAATTAACAGCACTGAATTATACAACTGAATATGATTAAAAGGAGAAATGTTAGAATATATATATGGTAACAGAATAAAATTTTTAAAAAATCCATGGAAGTTTTCTACACAGAGAGTGAATCCTAATTTAAACCATGGACTGTACTTAAAAGCATAATTATAAAAATTTGCTATTATCAATTTTAACAAATGTTCCACACTATGCAAGTGTTAATAAGGTGGGATATGGAAATCCTGTATTTTGTGCATGATTTTTTAACTCACAAGTTTTCTAATAAAAAAAATAAAAGGAATGGCATGTAAATGAAACAAACAAACAAAAGGCAAATATGATTAGAGCCTCTCTGCTTCAATGTAACATATTACAATAGCTGGAGAATTTAAACTGTAAGTTTATACATCATACTTTTTTTCCTATTACATAAGATGTAAAGCAATGCTGAAGAAAATTATATATCATAGACTATGGTGTGCCAACAACATTCTTATGAACACCACTGTGAACTTCTCTAGCGCATGATAATCACAGAGCTGGTGCTGGAGTCGGAATTGGAGTGGAGTTGGAGTTGGAGTTGGAATTTGATTTGCGAGAGCTCTTCTGTGCCATTGTTAGGAAATTCTGGATAGGTGTTAGTATCATCTTTCTCTGCTGATACGCTCTTTTAGGGATGGAACTCCTGCAAGCAATCAGGCTGACAAGGCCATAAATAAATAGGTGTTTTGCTGGATCTTCAAGGACTCATTTTTTTGCTCAAAGAAGTTTCATAGTGACGAATTATTTCTGTGCATTGGGAGGATGCCCATCCGTTCCCGTCATCATCTTCTTAAGGACTGATACAGCCTAAAACCCAAAGTGCCATGTGATATACACCATGTCAGTGAATTCCTGGCAAGGTTGCAAATGATTCAACACCAGAGGCTTAGGGAGAGGAAAAAAGAGTGGAGATCTCCTCCCTACAGACTTTCTCTTCTTTCTATTTGAGGTATCTTTTACAAAGAGGCTTAGGTAAGTGTGGTTTGTGATCTTCTTAATGACTTCTACATAATACATTTTCCCTAATTCTATGTCCACCTGAGTCTCTATCCGTAGATTAGAAGAAAAGGCTCTCTTCTTCTAAATACCTTATTCTATTGCCTAGGATAAATTAAATTTCAATAAAAATCCATGGAACTTAATTAAACAGTGTGTACCCTAATTTAAACCATGTACCCTAATTTCAACCATGGACTACAATTAATAGGGCAACTATGAAAATGTGCTTTAATCAATTATAAAGAATGTGCCAATCGAAGTATGAATAATAGGGTGGTATATGGGAAATTGCATTTTATGTATGATTGTTCTGTAAACCCACAACATCTTTAGTTAAAAAAAAAACAACTAGCATATCCATGTCTTTAAATCACTGGGTGAGAACTGCTGGGAATCTTTTCTCTTAATTCATCTAGGTCACTCATTCCTTAAAATGTCTCACTCTTTCACAACACATAACTGACATTTATTTTTGTTTTGAAAGTCAATGATATTTTTAACTGATATAAGAAATACTAGAAAAATCATATATTTTCTCATGTAGTTAACAGGTTTGATGCTCTTCATTCATTTGTACAGATCCATATTATCATCTAGAATCACTTTCCTTCTGCCTGAAGGACTTCCTTTAATAAATCTTGTAATAGGAGTATGAAGCTGATGAATTCTTTTAGCTTTTGAATGTATGAAAACATCTTTGTTTTGTTTTTTAACAAATCAATTTTATTGATACATATTAATAAAGCATATATCCATCACACTCATCACTTCAGTCATTCTTAGAGCACTTTCACTATTCCAATAATAATAATAAACAAACAAAACCCATTACCTCTCAATCTCTCTATCCCTACTGTACATAGCTGCTATTCTTTTTCCTTCTCACTAGTATATTTGTATTTATATTTTGTAAAAACTGTCTTATACATGCAATACCACCCACATTCATATTTTACATGAGGTTTCACTATCTTCTACAGTTCCATGTTACAGTTTTTGCCTTTCCTTCTAATAATATACATGTCCTTAGACATTGCCTTTCAACCACTGTCATACCCATAGAATAGCTCTGCTTGTTTCAAACACAATGATGTGCTTTCACCATTTCTATTCATTTCCAAAGATTTACAACCAACTTTTTTACCAATCCTGCACAGATTAACCCTCAGCTTTCTATTCTCTATCCTCATTCTATTTTTTGGTGACCTATATTCTAATTATTAATTCCACGAGTTTACATCTTATCTTTAGCTCATTATGTACAATAATATCAATAATATAGTATTTGTCTTTTTGTGTCTGGCTTGCTTCACTCAACATAATATCTTCCAAGTTTGTCCATGTTGTCATATGCTTTACGACTTCATTTTTTCTTACTGCTGCATAATATTCCATCATGGGTATACACCACAATTTGTATTATGTATTTGCTCATGTAGTTAGTCATGAAAAGTTTGATATTTTTCATTCATTCATTTGTATAGATGCATAATATCATCGAGAATCACTTTCCTTCTGCCTGAAGGACTTCCTTTAATAAATCCTATAATGGGAGTCTGAACTGATGAATTCTTTCATCTTTTGAATGCATGAAATCATCTTTGTTTTGGGTTTATTTTTGAAAGAACTTTTTGTTGTCCATGAAATTATAGCTTGATGAATTTTCTTCAAAATTCATCTATTCTTTCACAAGATGCTCTTCCACCTCCTTGCTTGAATTGGTTCCCATAAGGAAATGGTGTCATGTCTATCTTCCTCTTGTGTACAACATGTATTTGTACAAACTTCTACTTTGCTGAAAGGAAAGAGAGACAGAGAGATATTGTATAATTCCCAAATATTACACAGATTGTCCAGGATTCATAAAATGATAAACAATATGTTAGATTAGTGAGTGTGTCTGCCATGCAATAATTTCTTTCAATTTAATTAAAAAGTATTTTCCATGCATTATCCATGCGTGATGGTTTCACAAGCTTTATTTTGATATTTCTCCTATTAACCCTTTTTCTTTAAGGCTGTTTTACTGGCTCAGGAAAGTTAAGTGACACTCAAAGAGTCATATGATTAGTAAGTGGAAGAATTGGAGAATGTATGCAAATTCACGTCTTTTGGTTATATATCATCTAGGATGTTAGCATGGCCCATTCAGGTAGAGTATGTCCATGTTCCTAAATCTAAAGTTTCAGCATAGACTTCTTTTCCATGCTTCAGCCATCAAGAAATCTCAAAAGTAAAGTTATTGCAATGTCCTTAGGGAGGTTAAGAAGACAGAGGTTAAAGGTAGGGAAAGAAGTTAGGAAAGTTCCTTTCTCCATCCTCTTTTTCATGGTCAGCAGTTTCACATGGGATCTGTGTGAGGAAAAAGTCCTGTTTCCCCCTGGTGGTGGACCAAAGCTCCTAAATAATCCTGAGCTAGTCTGAGTCAGTACTTTCTTTCCCACAACATCTAGAGTGAAAGACACATCAGAACGCCAGTGTCTGATGAGATAAAATAATGTCATGACAGAGCTCAGGATTAGAAATCAGATCACTCTGGATTTAAATATGAGGAATAATAATTATTAGCTGTTGGCCTTGGTCAAATCTCCAAATATATGGAATATTAATAATAATATCTCCCTTAGGGGGATTACATGAAACACAGATGGTTTAATGAACTTAGCAGAATTCCTGATACATGAAAGTGCACATTATTTATTAGTCCTCATGGTATTCACGTTCTTTTGTTCTCCTACAACCTTTTCAGGAAATTTCAACACCACAGTCATATATTTTAGTAGAATGAACAAATACATAAAAGATATCAGACTTGTTAGGATTTTTAAATCTGTATTGCATACTTCAAAATTTGTCCATTTTTACTGTCTATTTCTTCATTTGACCCATGTCCTAAAATCTGTATGATAAAGGAAGACAAGCTCCCCATATGAGTTAAGACGATTCTTGATAGAACCTAGGTCAATCACAGAATGAGCTCTATTTTCCTGTACAAAAGATGACAACAGACAGCAAAAAACTTTCCTCTATGCCAGATGCTATTTAAGCATTTTACAGATTATCTCACATAACCCTACTGTGGACTTATAAGAACAGTTCCTTTTCATGTACTTTTAACACATAAGAAAGGAGGCCTAAAGAAGCTGAGAAACTTGCCCATGGTTGAATAGATAGTAAGTAAACCAGTCAGTCCCAGGAGTTGCAGTTTATTGTACTCCAAAGCTCTTAGTCACAGCATGATTCACATTTTTAATATCTGACATAATTTCCTTTAGCCTACATGTGTTTATGCTCAGGCCACCAACAGGAGAATAAAAGTTTTTCACTAAGCTAAAAGTTTTACTTGATATCTTGATCAATCTTCCATATAACTCTGTGAGACAGTTATTATAGGATGCTTTATATGTTTTGATAAGCTCATACACCCTTACTCCCATGACTAGAGCATTCTGAGTCTGAACTCCCAGACTCTAAGATCACTTTCTAACCTCAGCCATTGAGAGGCTGCTAACACACTCCAACTGTTTCTCCCCCTTTTACCTCTAACTTTGGTCTCACAGATGCCACAGCCATAAGAGACAACTGGTTGAACTGGTTTGGCTGCCATTGGCTGAAGCTTCTAATTCTAATCCTCTGGGAGCTGAATGTTCAGAGCATCCCTAACTCCTTGGCTTAAGCAATATCTGTTTAAACATTTCTGTGTAATAATGCATGAAAGTACTGATAAGGACAGAGTCTGGGAATATCTGAGCCTAGAGACCACTTGACATAATGGATCACAGATTACAGATGCTGCTTGTTTCTAAGTTTCCAAACCATTTGGATCCAGAATCAAGGGCCAAAGGAGCTATCTCCAAGATGAGCATTAACTTTCTAAAAAAAGAATGTAAAAATGCTGAATTAAAGGACTTACTACTCCCAGAAAACTTTACTTTGTTGCTAATCATGGTACTTGCAATCCTCACTTTTTCTGCTTTAAAATAGTTTGCTATTTTCAGGGTTATAAATCAGGTTAGTTTTGATCAAGTCACATGAATAGTATGTCACCTTGTAACCAAGAACCCAAGAATGACAAATGTGCAGGAAAGAGTTCAAGAGAGATGGACTCCAATGATAAGATTTGCCTCATCAATTTTGGGTGTTATGACAAAAGAAATTCATATCTGATCTGGGATACTTGTAGCCCACATTCACAGGATAGTGTGAGCATGCAGAGCAAAAATAAAGTCAGCACTTGGACTCAGATATACTTGGAAAGTCTCTGTTAGCAATCATTTTCAAGTCACCAAGTGAAGAAAAAAGTACTATACTTAAGAGGAAAATGGATGAACTGCAGAGCAGTAGTTAACAATGGGTCAGTGGTTGCTAAGTCTAGGCAACATGTTTGTTAAAAATAAAATGCCTGCTACTTCTCCAAATGCATTCAAGGAGATAGGTATAACCAGTGACTTCTTTATTGTTATATTTCTTTCTAGCTGATATTAAAGTTCACTTTAAAGGTAAATTATACATAAACATGTGTTTCTACTATCTCAGAATTTTATTAATAATGAACAGAACACCTATTACTTAGAAAAGTAGTCATTGAGATGTATGGACACAGATTTGAGATAAGAAAATAAAACTTCTTTAATTAAATCATTTTACTGACAATAAAAGATCATATTCTCTCTATAAAAAAATGAGATCAGAAAATTTATGAAAAACATCCACAAAAATTTCGATTAACAGTATAATTCAGATAGAACAATTTATCTTAATATACTCTATTAAGATACTTTTCTATGTATAAATGTCATTTTATACAATTGATAGCCTAATTTATATAAAATTTTATATCTTAAGTTTTCCAGTCAGTATTATAATGAAAATACTTCCCACATCATTAATATTCTTCTTACAAAACACTTTAATTTCCACCTCCTATTTATAATTGATTAACCTAATTAATTTAATAGTTCCCTTTAAATAGACATTTGAGTTGTCTCCTCTGTTTCACTATTATAAAATATATTGTGATATACAAACTGCATGCATAAATTTGTCCATTATTTATATCTAGAATTGATTACTTGCAGTAAATAATACCAGATTTAAGGACATGATGACTTATCATGACTTTATAACATAGAAGGAATTTACTGGCAGATTATTTTAAACCAACAAACACTTATAAGCACTGAATCATATACCTCATATAGCTCTCATACATCCTTGCTAATTTTCCCATTAAAATATTTCACATTTTAAATTGCTATTTTTCTAGAAATCGGTGATGGTCATACATTTTGCAATTAATTCCAAGTGTTGTTTTTGTCTTTATATAGTAGAAGCTATCGTATTGCTCTGTTTTATAAATTTTTGTTTAACAATTCCTTTCCCATAAATACATTAGATACATATGTATCTCATTGTTTTCTAATTTTAAACCAATTTATGCTTTTTTAAAGGTTTTAATGCATAAGATTATTTTTTTCTTAATTCTTTTTTTGTCCCATTTTCTGTTGATAATATGAAGATTTACTCTGCTTTGAGAAATACCTACTAGTTAATGGAAATTTTTATTGCTCCTAATTCTATAGTCATAATATTCTTTTCAATATTCTTTAAATCGATATCTTTTTAGTAACTTACCATACTTGATTCAATTCAGCTTATCTGTGTTCATTTTATTTGAATAGTATTTTTAAATACCAATAAGCTTTCAAATTTATCTATCAAATATAATCGTTTCTATTTTCCCATATATCAATTTTTGCATTGTAAATTTATTCTAATATAGTTGGTAGATTTTTTCACTTCTTGAGATAATTTCTTAGTTCATTTATAGTTTTGCTTGTTTCACTTACTTTACCTTTTAAGAATTATAATGGTTAGGTTAATGTATCAAATCAACCAAGTAATGGTGCCCAGTTGTTTGGTCAAGAAAACACTAGGCTAATTGCAATAAAAGGGCATTTCATAGACTTTAATCATTAGTGAATTAATTGCAGTGTTGGCTGATTATATCTACAATCAATTGATTTTATAGCTGTCAGCAATGAGGACATCCTTAGAGAACCCTAAAACAGTTTGATACTGTGCATGATTCTTGAGAAGCAGAACCTTAAAAATGGAATTTCTGAATTGGTTCTGGGATTTTTACAATTGAATCTCTATTCTGATTAGATTCAAGGGCACTAATGACACTTTCTGATAATCAAGAAGTCACTGACAGGCCAAGGTGTGAGTTGGCAATAGAGATACGCAAAATATCAACACTAGATACAACTACTTTCATGTTTATAAGAGACAAGGATCTGGGGGAGAGTCATTTTAATACTTTAATGGATTTTTTGTGAAGTTAAAATGTACTATGATGTTGGCTAGCTGTTCCTAAATATGTTGTATACAGTTACAAAAGAAAGGGATGAACTAAAAGCTTCTAAGTTGCAACTTAAGCACTCCATGAATGATGTAAAAGTTTCTATGTGCACACTGAAAGAAAATCTTGTTTCATGCAACTGCAGACTTGAGAACTCTGAAAACCAGACTCAGTGTCTCATTGTGCCAGTAGCAGAGTTACACGGGAAACTAAAATCTCAGCCTTATAGGATGTCTGTTGTTAACGTGAGGGCATTAATTGTCTTACCTCAGGGGTATATCAGCACTATAGCCCTATGTTATAATATTGTCCACAGGGATCTTAGTCATCTCTCCCTCCCACAAGACATCACACTGGTCCATTATATTGATGATATAATGCTGATTGGACCTATCAAGGGCAAATATGACTACACCTACACAATGGAGGTAAAGAGTAGTTTTCCTGGAGTACAGGAGTTCCCCTAGGGCAACTCTTAGTACTACCATTCCCTATGATTAAAATCAAAGGAAAATTGCAACAATACAATTCAAGCAGGACTAACAATGGCCCAGAATTTTCAGGAAGGAAGGTTTAGGTAACCCCAATGGCAAAGAAACATGTCCAGCTGAAGTGCTTGCTTAAGGTAAAGGTAATATGGAAGGGGGTAGTGGAAGAAGGCAGTGATAAATACAAATTTCAACTATGTGACCAGTTTCAGAAATGAAGACTGTAACTGTCATGAATATTTCTTCCTTGTTTTGTTTTGAATATGTTTGTATATGTACACAAAGCAGATATGTTTGTTTACTTCCCTATCCTTTCCTTTTATCATATGAAATAAGGTGTATTAGTTTCATCTCACAGTATTTAAGGATGTCAAGTATAAGTGAATATTACCCAAGGACTTGCACCGTTTTCTGGAGGGATTTAGTATGTCCAGCTGTATGCAAGACAGTTGAGTATTTTTAGGTAGAAAATATATATATATATGTTTATGTCTGTTATTGTTTTTATTTAAAGACTAGGTATGTTTTAAGGTGATGTGTGTGGTTACCAAGTTGACATAGGATGGACTGTGATGGATAGGTTGATGTGTCAATTTGGTCAGGTAATGGTGCACAGTGTTTGGCCAAAAAATCACTGGGATGATTGTAATACAAGGACATTTCATGGACTTTAATCATCAATGAGTTGATTGCATAGATGGCTGGTTACATCTACAATCAGGTGAGGAAATTGCCATCAGCAATGAGTGGCATCTCATCCAACCCATTGAAGGCCTTATAAGGAGAAGTGATGTTAGCACTCAGAGAGACAATTCCCATCTCTTCTTCAGATTTCCAGTATCAACTTGGGACCTCAATGAGGACCTTCATCAGAGTTCCTGGCTTGCAGCCCATCCTATGGAATTTGGAATAGGGCATCCCCACGGACACATGAGAGAACTTTATAAAATCTCATACTATTTACAGATATATTCTGTCAGTTCTGTTTCCCTAGAGAACCCTGATTAATACAATGATATAATGAACAAACCATTGAAAATAAGAATATTAATGTGTGTATTTAAATTTTGGTTATTTTATCAATAATTTGGAAGTATGTAGAAAGGTATTTTGTTCTTTAGGATACAAACTTTGACAAATGTATAATGAAGTTTCTTAATTCTTTTAGGTTCTTTGTTATTATTCCTACATTATATATGAAAAAGTTAAGGCTCAGTAATATAAGAGATAATACAAACATCACATGGCTGGATATAGAAAAAAATATTTATTCTAAAGTATATACTCTATCCAATAAATTATGGTAAATAATTTAAATTAAATTATTTGTTTTCTGAACATATTTAGCAAAATTTCATAATCTTCCTCAAAATGAATGTTGATTTGCAAAATACCACAGAATCTAAATATAACTGGAGTTCCACAATTGTGAATTCATGTATTTCAAATAATTTGGAAGTATATACATTGCATCACATTTGTCTCTTTTTTTCTCTATAGGATATCATTCCTGGTGAAGTTTTCTCTAAAGAGAAAGAAATCTATTGTGTAAGAAAGAGATTGTAATCTTACACAATACTGTTTAAGTGTAGCTTGAGCTCACAGGCCTAATTGTCAGGGTATATCTAAATATAACCTCAAATATTCACTCATTTTTGTTGATTCTAAAATCACTATATCATCCCTAGTTTCGTGTTAAAATCACTTGATGCTTTCTATTAACCCTGAAACAAGATAAAGTAAACAAGTATAATCAACTCTGTAGCTTAGCCTTATCTGCTAGCATGATGAGAAAGAAACATTGAGTAGAAAGTGCTGATAGTTCAAGTCTATACTCCTCCTTACAGGCTTATTTCACTTCTGTTTTTCTATGGCAGTGATTGGAAAAGATCCATCCATGTAAAATTGCACGAGAAATGCCTGGTATTAAAACGGTCAAAAAACATGTTCTGTGTGTTTCTGTATATGTGGTCAGAACAGGACTATGCATTCAATATGTGCCTATTAATATGGCCCAACTTTAAGGCTGGGATTTATCTGCTTGGGAGATCTCATCAATCTTACAGGAAACATAATCGTGTTAGACATGTTAATTGCTTGATCAAAATTGATCCATCACCATTGCAATCCCTGTGCTATTTGCGGATAAATCTTTTATCCAATTGATAAATTGGATGCATGAAGCAATGAACGACATAACAGAATTCATCCTAGTCATCCTCACACAAAACCTGGAACTTTAGAAACTCTTGTTTCTCATGTTTACACTATTATATTTAATCACCCAGGAAGCAACCTACTCTTTGCAGTGAAAATCACCACCAGCCCAGTCCTGGGATGCCACATGTATTGTTTTCTGACTTTATTCATTCATAGGTGATTTTTCTTCATCTAACATGGCCTCAAAATGATTCTTGACTTACCCTCTCAGAAGAAAACTATTTCCTTCAATGGATGCATGACTCAGCTCTTTGAGGAATATTTCTTTGGAAAAGGTGAAAACATCCTGCTTATGGTAATAGCCGATGACCACTTGCAGATCCCTGCACTGCATGACCACAATGAACCGGCAGATGCCTGGGATCGTGATGTTTGTGTCCTGGGCCGGGAGATTTCTTCATGCCCTGATTTAACCCCTTTTTATGGTGTGGTTACCCTTCAGTGGCCCCAATGTCATTGGCCATTTCTTCTGTGCTCTTTACCTTCTGCTGAAGTTCTCCTGCACTGATACTCACATCTTTGGACTCTTTGTTGTTGCCAAGAGTAGGCTGCTATGTATGCTAATTTTTCTATTCTTATCAGCTTCTATGTCTTTATTCTTTGCTCCATCAATAATCACAGCTCTGAATGACAGCAAAAGGCTCACTCCACCTGTGCCACCTATTTCACTGAGGTCACCTTACTCTTTGTGTCCTCTATATTTGTATACATTCGTCCCATGCTCATTTCTCCATTGTAAGTGTTTTATACTATAGTAACACCTGTTAAAACCTTTAGTCTACACCCTCAGAAATGCACAGGTGAAAAATGCTGTGAGGATGCTCTGTAGCCAAGTAGGTCAATTTAGGTAAATAAACAAGCAGAATGAAACTGTGTTCTTACATTATAAAATGTGGCTAATGCAAATGAAAATGGCCTTTCAATCAATTTTTAGGTTTAAATATATTTCATTATTTTCCTATTTGGAATCTTTAATGCTTCCTATTTCATAAAACAGTAATATTTGATTAAATGATGACAAAGTATCTTCCAAATAGAAACTTGTTTGCATTTACACATTACTGATAAAAAGGACCTTCTAATTGACATCCAACTGTCACAATGTTTGGAAAATCCATGCCTTTATTTAAGCAGTATACGAATTTTTTGCAAACCTATAGTTAGAGATTGTGTAAGCAATAAACCAAATACTTAAAAATATTTAAACAAAAAGCAATGATAAATAACTATTTTGCTGAAACTTTATGTTTCCAATGCCATCTGCTAAAGTCATGGTGGACTTATTATTGTGAGAGATAAGAATCAACCAGAAATGAATTTATTTGAAGACAAGGGAATCATTCCAAAATTAATGTTGTTTTGTTCCATAACTTGTGGAAAAACCATTTTCCTTGTAATACAAGAGGGTTTCCACATGAATAAATTCTTTTATGTGGCTTACGTTAATGAGAGGTATATAATTATCACAGGTTCAGCCAAAGTGGTATTTGTACATGATGTTCCCAGATAAAAGATACATATGGAACACTTTTTCTTTCAGAAGCAGCCCACATATTCCTTTACCTACAAAATATTTTGTGGGATGCATTTGTGCCTTATCTGATAGGATCAGAAGTAGCTTCTGAAAAAAAATGTAAGTGGTACAAAAGACAGAGTTTATCACATCTAATTTAAGTAATCAAGACAAAAAGTCTGAACTTTGAAGTTTTAGTAGAAATTTGCCTACCAATTGCATACCATTGAAATGAGGAGTCCCTTGATATGTAGACACCTTCATTGCAACTCCACAAGAAAGAAAACAGATAAAAGAAAAGGATACAGATAAAAGCCAGTGCTGTTCTTAGTGACCACTGCTAATTCTTAAGAATTAATGCTATTATTCCATAACCATGCTAAATTTTATGTTTAATACATATTGCAATCAGATTAATATTCAACTGTTAAGCAAACAATTCATTCCAAATGAGGAATCAGTCTTCTCAATGGTGACTAGCTAATTTTCTGATAACCAAATATCCATGTGCACCATTATATTTCCATTTAAGTGAGATCATGTGTCTATATCACAGAAGTGATGTGTGCCTCATGCAGTGTGAACTATTAGGGAGCCAATGTGGTACTATTCAGATATATTTTTTCCTGCTTCACCAAGCATGAAAGACTGCATTAAAATAGGAGGACTACACAGATGAAGCAACCTGGATAACTGAGTATCTCCATAGTGAACAACTGCCCAACAGGATCTCCCAACCCTCAATGCATTCTATCTGCTGAGGAAATAAAAATTGTATATCATCAGTCAGTCATATTTCAAGATTCATTTATTACAACAAATGCACCTTATTCTGGTTAATACATAGACTCCATTTATCTTAGAAGACCTATGGCTATTAATAAAAGAAGAGATTAGCATAACCTTTTCATTATCTTGACTCTCAAACAGGGTAGGGTGCATAAATAGCAATCTTTACAAAACAAAATTCATTTAGAATTCCTCTCTGCTTCAGTGTAACAGACTACTTAACTGAAGTCATTAAACCATAAATTTAGACATCACCTTTTTACTTTATGTATTATGGAAGGCAATGATATAAAAAACTGCAATCATAGAAGGGAGGAGTAACAATTATGAACTCTAATATAAACTCAAGCTTCAGTGCTACTTGAGCCAATTTTCTGACTGTTTTGGACAGGTTCCACTTCTACACATTCATCTTAGCATATGCACCAATGATGTACCAATTTCCTGTGATCTTTATCTTACAAATTATCTTCTCATCTCAGAACACTATTTGTTTTCTTACTTGTCAGGACAGTAGGGACCATCACAGAATCATTCTCTGATTCTTAAGCCTCTTCATCAATAAATTTATCTATAAACCCTTTTCACCTTTATTTCTTCTTGTCCAATAAGAAAAACATGTGCAGGATTCCTATATAAATTTAATGTCAACATGCATGTGACATACAGCTCCTTCCCATTTTCTCAGAAATATTCCTTCCAGTATCCATCATAAAATCACCCTAAATATATTTAAGGACCTTTTAAGCCCTAATGAGGGTTTTACCCCAGAAGTTAAAACACAGGGACGTGGTAACAAAATTCATTTCCTTTCTTTTCTGTATTATAAAAAAAATTGAGTTTAGATTTAGAGTTAAAGTTAAAGTTGGAGATAAATTTAGAGCTACAGTTAGAGCTACTCTAGGAGTAGAGCACAGACATAGAGACAGTGTTAAACATAGAGTTGCAGTTCTCAGTTATTCTGTGCCATTGCAAATATGGCCAAAGAGATAAAGGATATTAGAAAGACACTGGATGAGCATAAAGAGGAATTTGAAAGCTTGCAAAGAAAAATAACAGATGTTTTTGGAATGAAAGACACAATGAATGAGAGTAAAAATACATTAGAGGCAAATAACAGCAGATTTGAAATGGCAGAGGAACAGATAAACATAATAGAGGGAAGAGCTTCTGAACTTGAAAAGACATAAAAGCGAACATAGAAAAGAATGGAAAAAATTGAACAGGATCTGAGAGAATTTAATAACAGAATGAAACACAAGCACAGCTATTTTTGGTGTCCTGGAAGGAGAAGACAAGGAAATAGGGGCAGAAAGAATATTTGAGGAAATAATGCTGAAAATTTCACAACCATTATAAAAAGCATAAATATCAATTTCCAAGAAGGACAAGGTACAGCAAACAGAATAAATCTGAATAGACTTGTTCTGAGATACCTACTATGCAGAATGTCAAATCTCAGAGAGAATTCTGAAAGCAGCAAGAGAAAAGCAATTGAAGGGATCCAAGATGGTGGAGTAGGGAATAGCAGGTTGCAATCCTTCTCCAGAAACTGTGTGAAGGTAGACAGTTTTACCTGACAGAAAGGATGTTGTAGGACCATGGTGGGTAATTGGAGAGGGGAGCTAGAGAAGAAGGACCCAGTGGACCAGAGGAAAAGGCACCTGTAGGAGGTAGGGCATTCAAGCCAGCTCAGCAGGCAAAGGAAGCCAGGTTCTTGGGTGGGGGAGCTGCAGGGCAAATGGGTGTGGGGCACAAATACCCTGCCAACTCATGGGGAGAGAGATGTAGAGGGCAGAGGGGAGATAGGGTGGCAGACTAGAAAAAAAAAAAAGATGCTAGCCAGCACAGAAGCAGCTCAAGGAAGAAGGGAGAGGGGTGCAGATCAGACAGGCTACCACACTCACTAACCCTGGGAGAAAGAGGAACTGTGCCAGAGAGGGGGTGAGATGACAGGTGCCTAACAGCCCAGGAGAGTATGAAGCCTGGAGAGGCAAGTAGCAAAA
>JAQZBX010021275.1:0-32408 GCA_029593785.1 Cabassous unicinctus
TTCTCTTTATTCTTAGGAAAGTTGTCATTTCATATAAACTTTTTTAAAATGTATATTTTTATTAGAGAGGTTGTTACAAAACAATCATGCATATGTGTGGAATTCCCATACAACACCCCTTCACCAACACATACATTATTATTGTGAAGCATTTGCTACAGATTATGAGATAATGTCATCAGGTTATTACCACTATGATCTATAGCCTACATTTGGTATATTATTTCCATACTCCCTTATTATTTTTTTTTTTTCTTCTTTTATCTGATTTTATTTTATTTTTTTTTTTTTGTGGAATTTTTTTTTTTCATATATATTTTAAAAGATGCTTAGGTTACAAAAATGTTACACAAAAATTACGGGGATTCCCATGATCTCTACCTCCCATACCTCCCATAACATCTCACATAAACATATTTCATTAGTGTGGCTATACTCCCTTATTATTATCACAATATATCTTTGGCATTGTTGCAAGAATATTACGGTATTGCTGTTAACTATAGTCCATTACATTAATTGTATTTTTCCCGTGCTTCTCCCACATTCTTACCACCTTGCAATAGTGATGTACATCTGTTCTAGTTCATAGAAGGACATTCTTGTATTTGTATTATTAACCACAATTCTCATCCACCTATTTCATATAAACTTTTGAATTTAATGACATAAAGTATTTCATGTCAGTTTCAATTTAATATCTCAACCATTCATTTCTATATTGCTCACATGTGCCTGCCCTGTTTAATTTTTCCTTGTTCAGTCTTGCCAGAGGTAATCTATCTTACTAGAATTTTCAAAAAGCTGACATTTACCTTTCTAGAGCCTCTTTATTGTGTGTGTTTTACATCTCATTATTTTCTGCTGTTATCTTTATTTGTTCCTTCTTTTAACTTCTTTGAATTTATTCTGCTGTTCTTTTTTTTAACATAAGCTAACTTAAATGCATAGCTCAATAATGTAAGTCCTAAGCAATTTAGGCTATAAATTTCCCTCTAAATGTTGTTTTAGCTACATTCCACCAGTTTTAATACATATTGCTTTCATTAAGTTTACATCTAATTATTTTCTAATTTTCATTGATTTCTTCTGTGACCCATGAGTTTTTAGGAGGGTTTGTTTTAAATTTCCAAACATATGCATTTTTTGTTATCATTTTAAAATGATTTATAGTTTAATTGCATTGTGGTCAGATAATGTGAACTGTAAAGATTACCAAGCCTTTGATTTTTTTGAGGCTTAGACTAAGGCTTAGCATACAGACAGTTTTCATAAATGTTCCATATGGCTTGAAAAAATGTAAATTTTTAAATTATTGGGTGCAAAGTTTTATATATCCCCATTGGATCAAGCTTGCTAATTGGGCTGTTTAAATCTTATATAGCCTATCTAATTTTTCTGTTTATGCTTGATTTATCAATTACCAAGATGTGTATTAAAATTTTCCACTATTGCAGTAGATGTAGTAGTTATGTGGTCTTTGTAATTTTGTCTATTTTTGATCCACATATTTTGACGTGATAGGCAAATATAGTTCAGAATTGTCATACTTCCTGTTATACTTCCACTACCTTTATAATTAAGTCATGACCATCTTATCTCTAATACTGCTCTATGACATCAAGATCATCTGACATTAATTTTGACACCAGCTCCCTTTGGTTAATACCCATCACAGAGTCCCGCTGTTGGCGTTTGAGCCAGATGCCTCAGGGCGTGGGGGCCAGGTCGTCTTGATGCCAGGCTCATTTACGGTTTCCTTCCGGACAGGTTCAGATCCCTAGTCAGGCTGCAGGGCGGGGGACATGGTTTGTGTATTCATTTTCTGTGGTTGCCCTAACAAAAGTACCACAAACTGAGTGGCTTAAAACAACAGATGTTTATTCCCTCGTAGATCTAGGAGCTGGAAGTCTGGAATCAAGGTATGGTAAGGCCACACTGCCTCTGAGCGCTCCAGGAGAACCCTTCCTTCCTCTCCCAGCATCTGGTGACCCCAGGCATTCCTTGGCTTGTAATTGCATCACTCCCATCTCTGCCTCCATCTTCATCCGCTTCCCTGTGTGTGCCTGAATGTCTACAAATCTCCCGCTCCTTCTAAGGACACCAGTCATCTTAATTTAATTACATCTGCAAGTACACTATTTCCAAGTAGGGCCACATTCACAGGTCCTGGGGATTAGGACTTCCACATACGATTTGAGGGGGTGGGTACAATTCAATCCACTACAGGTGTTTTCCTCACATAGGGCAGGTGAGCACATGAAAATTGCCCCACATAATTAGTCAAAAGGAAAATGCAAATCAAAACCACAATGATGTACCACTTGGCACCATTAGAATTCTAGGCTATTATTGAAACAACAGAAAATAAGTTTTGGTGAGGATGTGGAGAAATAGGAATCCTTGGACATTGTTGGTGGGACTGTAAAGTGGTGCAGCTGCTGTGGAAAACAGTTTGGTGGTTCTTCAGAAAGTTTAACAAGGAGTTACCATTTGACCTGGCAACTCCACTGCTAGGTATATACCCCAAAGAACTGAAAGCTGGAACTCCATGTACACCAGTGTCCATAGCAGCATTATTCACAATAGCCAAAAGGTAGACGCAACCCAAGTGTCCATCTGCAGATGAGTAGATAAATACAGTGTGGTATAGCCATGCAATGGAATATTATATAAAAAGGAATGAAGTTCTGATACCTGCTACAACACAGATGAACTTCAAAGACATCGTGCTGAGTGAAATAAGTCGCACACAAGAGGACAAATATCATGTGATTCCATTTATATGAAATACCTATGACATACAATGTCATACAGACAGAAAGCAGAACAGGCTCTCAGGGACTGGGGCTGGGGAGGGAATGCTTAATGCGTACAGAGTGTCTGTTTGGGGTGATGAAAAAGGTTTAGTAATGGATGGTGGTGATGGTAGCACAATATTGTGGATATAATTAATTCTCCTGGATTCTACACTGGAGAGTGGCTAAAATGGGAACTTCTGTGTTATAACTATATCACCACAATAAAAATGTGGAAAAAAATGTATGGCAGGCAATGGAACAGATCATAAAAGGCAGGAGTAGTTAAGGCCACTTCCTCAGAAAGAAGCTAGGTAGGTAGCTGGTGTGAAAACGTTAAGGACTCCACCTGAAATCTCCGTCCCCCAGAGAGGATAGTAAGACGAGCATCTTGGGCAAGTTAATGGTCACTGGCACTGCCTTCCTCGTTGTCTCTTCAGTGTGTGCATTACTGTTCAAATCTCATCATCAAATTTATGTTCTGCCAAGTCTGTTAGAGGTAAAATAAAATTATTTTTCATTAAAATATTATCTTTATCTTAATCCTGCCCATGTTCTTATCAGTCCTCTCTGCAGTATTATGGAAAAAGATAAGTTCTCTCTTTTGAAGGCTTCTTCTTATATTTATGTTTTCGGGAACACTGGGGCATATCATCAAGGCTGAAAAAAGGAAGTGTTGTCCTGGAGATTTAGACCTTGTGTCGATTAGGATGCTCTGATATGCAAAACCACTTCCCATCTTTCTGACAGCTGCAGAGCTCTCCAGGGCTATGAATAACATAACATTTATGTTTCTTAATCATCATTTTTCAGCAAGCCGTGCAGGTGTGGGTGGGGAGCCAGAGGGGCTTCTGTCATTTAAGAATCCTTAATCCTCCTTTGCCGACACTTTGCCTCCTAGTAGCTGTCCATTCCCAGGATTGGTGCCTCTGGCAGTTGACAAAAGGACTCCTGCCTTCTTCCCCCAAAGTCGGTTTCTTCCCTCCTGGTTAAGCTTCCTCTGCACTTTTTGTGCACCATGCCTGAGTTGATTTTTTTTTTTCCGGACCAAAATCCTCTTTGAAGATGCAAACTGGAGTTACACAAGGAGTTTACAGTCTGCTTTCTTTCTGTTTGCATTTCCTGCCTCTGACATTTACTTTCAGACTAATTATGAGCTGTTTGGTTCTTTTTCCTTTCCCCATTCTCAAACAAGGCTGTGAAATCTCTGTGCCTGGAAATCTCCCCTGACTCAGGTAGCTTAGGTATCACTCTGCCTGGAAACAGAGGACGAAGAACATGTCCTTTCATGGTCATAGGCGTCTTTCTGTCCCCCAAGGACCTTGGCATGCTGCCAGAGGGCTTAGCAGGGTCCAGTAAAGTTTGTGGAATGAATACTTGGTCTCAATCATTTATCCTTTCATTTGGTCAGCAGGTAAAGGGTGCCTTCTATCGCCTGACAGGGTGCAGGGACCTAGGGTTTCACTGGTGACCATGATGGGAGAATGAATACCAAAAGGCAATTAAGAGTTGGTGTTATAATTGCAATTAGATTAAGAAAATTCAGTTTCTTAAGTTGCTGCATTAGCCCTCGGTAACTAATTTGAATCTATTTCTCATCCGTAAAACGGGCCAAATACCTATGTTATTGTGTTGTTCTGGGCATGAAGCAAGGCAAGGCAATGGAAGCTTCTAGCACAGTGCCTGGCAGATGACAGGCATTCACCACACCACCTCCTGCCTGTCCTTCCCCTGATGGAACACAGAGAGCCTGCTCAAGTTTGCAGGTTCCTGCTTCTCCTGTCCAGTTGTCAGACCCTTGGCATCTTGTACTGCCTCTCTCCCTGCAGCTTCACCTTACCTGACAGCCCCGAGTGCTCCTCACCTTGTTGCCTGGAGTCCTGCCCAGACTCCGGGAGGCAGTTGTCGGCCCCCGCGGGACGGAGAGGGCCCTGTTCTGAAGACCCGGGAGGAGCACTGAATCTGCAGAAGAGAGACAGGCTCTAGACAACCACAGAGCAGTAGAGGCGACGAGTGCCGTGAAGGTCAGGTGCCAAGTGCATTGGGAGCCTGTCACATCTACTGGCAGGGTCAGGGAGGGTCTTGGAGGATGTGACATTTAAGCTGGAATTTGAAGAGCTGGTAGGAAATGCTAAACAAAAAAGGGATGCTATCACTCTATTTCTTTAGCACAGAGGAAGCGGCACACGAATGGCCTCCTGGCTGCCTGCGTCTGCCACCTGAGAGCTTCAGGCATTCCACAAAGTGAGATGGGAAGTTGTTTGCTTGGGCTTATCTCACTGTCTCTTCAAGTTGGTCTACTGAGAGCCTCGGGGGCTGCAGAATTATAAGAGCCCCAGAACCTGGCTTTGGGATCCTCTCCAAACTAACATGAAGTTATATAACTGAAGAGCTGCAAATTACAAAAGCAGACCACATGAATGCTCTTCTTTCAGAATGAAACCTTAGGCAACTTTGGTGAAGAAATCGCCCAAAAAAATATATGGATTTCTCTCTTCTCTCAGAAGATCAAACTTCTGAGAATATAGAGCTCATGTTTCCGAAGCATGGTATTCATTGGCTAGAGCTGAGACAGGGCTGTCTCTAGATGGACGGCCTTTCCATCTTACCCCAGTCCTCACCAGTCCCAGTTGTCTCCCCAGCACCATTTATCGTCTCAAATGAACCATTGATTTTTTTCAGAAAGTTAACGGTTTCTTGGATCTGAGTGTCTAGCAACAGTGGAATAATAGAAGATAGGCCAAGAGGGTAAGAAGTAGTCGCTAATATCCAGCCAGCTTTGCGCCTATTCACTACCTGCCCCACCTCCATGGACATGATATGGTCATCCCTTTTGGTCCAGCCTCTCATTTTACAGAAGAAACTGAGACCCAGAGAGGGAAAGAGACTTTCCTAAGACCTTGTATTCAGCTAATAACAGAGCCAAGATGAATCCCGTTCCCTGCCTCCCAGCACACTGCTTCTGCTTAGCAAGGCGGTCTGCTCACCGCTGGACACTGCTGCTTGTTTCCCACACCCTCAGCTTTGGCTGGCCTTGTGGGAATGCACTTGTATCCTCCTCCAAACACCTTTTCAGACTCATTCAACCACCTGCTATTGCCCTTCTCTCCCTCGGAGAAGAAAATACTACTTCCTTGAACATCACCAAATGGCAAATTTGTACAGATTGCCTTACCAGGACACAATTCCAATTTTGGTGCCAGGAATGATTAGTTTGGGGAAATTTATTGTAATTGGCAAATGTGAAAAATCCAACCTGAAAAGCAGTGTCTGACCCCACCTCCCCACCCCCAATTCTTATCTCATTTGTTCTTAAAACCTTTCTTGGTGCAAATTTTCTTACTTCTTGACAATATAGGGTCCAAAGATCTTCTGCTTGATTTAAAGACCAACTTGGGAGGAAAGGAAAACCACATGATTGTGCCTGAATTAGCTCAGTAAACAGACCTTTCTTTGCAAGGAAAGAGTTGTAAACCTGTGGTAATTCACCTGTGCTGCCAGAGAGAAAAATCAGTAATTCCCTTTCCGTTTCACCAGGCAGGCAGATTGCCCCACTCCTGGGATTCACCTGGTGTCACCCCCTGGTGCCGGTTCCTTTCATTATGATGCTTCGCTCCTCTACTCTCGTTGTCAACAGCGAAGTGAGCAAGTGACCATCTAAAAGGCCAGGAAGTGGCTGGGGAACCACCATCTTTCATCATCTTCTTCTTTAGAGGCTCCAAGACACACCTTTGCTTTTCACAACCAGATCAACAGATAAATATTGAAAATCAGCTGCTTCCAGCCAAGAAAACCTGCTACAGACTCAGAAAGCAGTGCTCCACCCCCTAGATTGCTGCAAGCCAATCTTCTCATCAGCAGTAAAGTGTGTGTGTGTGTGCACGTGTGTGCGCGCGTGTGTGTGTGTGTGTGTGTGTGTGTGTGTGTTTCAAAGTTCTGAGCCCCAGGATAGACTCAGGATCCTATGGCCTCACTGACTTGAGAGTTTTCCTAGTCCTATTTCTTTTGTTGGTAACGTTAGTGGAGAAACATATTAATCCTCTCTTGTAATCTCTGTCTTCCCAAATGTCCAGTGCCCTGCCACGTATCTTTGAACCCTCATTTTTCAGGTTTGTTTCTTAATCATGCTGAAAGCTACAGCTATGTTTGAGGGAGAGACAGTCAGCTGGAATGGTCATCATGTAACTCATTCCACGCTAAGATAAAAGGCTTTCTAACCACCCTGTGACGTAAATGTATGTTTTCTTTCAGAAGAGACCAGGACACTGACTAGAGTGGAAAAGCATTTATTTGAAAATCCTCCTGTTTTCTTTTTCTCCCAGTTGAATTGGAAGCTGAGCCATGATGCTTTCAGCATCCTAGAATCTCAGAGTTGGGGCACCGGAGGTGGCCTTCTGGTCCCTGGGCCCCTAATTTTAGAGGAGGAAGTGGCAGGAAAGTTGTGGAATCATAATCCAGAAGGGTTTGACAGAGTCTAGTTATTGCTGGAATAGTTATAGGAAAAGCAGTGCTGCCAGGACCCGTGCTGCTCACGGCTCGGCTGTGCCTCCCGGGCAGAAGGAAACCCCTTTTCAAAGGACACAAATACAGTGAGAAAGTGATAGTCACAAGGTTTAGCATGAAATTGGAACCTCATCGTGTCACCTAAAATAAGGGCACATGGTGATGCTTTGTCCCGAAGCCCAGTAGAGCGTGTATGGAGGTCTGGCTGCTGCCGCGTGCTCCCAGGGGCTGGGCAGTGGAACTCAGCCTTGCGAAATGCTTCTGAATCCCACCTCCTTTTCAAAGAACCAGATGCTTCACCATTTTCAGAGGGGCTGCAGCGTGGGTCCTGGGTAGGGGGAGGCTCTCTTTCGCCTGCTTGTCAAAGAATAAGCCAGAGTCCTCCGGTCTCAAAGCTGGTCCAAATTAGAGTCCCTGGAAACAGCGAGGAGATGGGGTGGGGCTGAGGATCTGGCCTCCCCAGACCACGAGGTTTCCAGCAGCCCTTTCCTTTGCCCATCCTACAAATGTGCCCCAGGTTCAGGAGGTGCTGGTTGCTTGAGTTGGGGACTCTGTCTTAAAATCTCCAAGTCATTTTTTTTTTTATGAAGACACATACAAAATTCCTGCTCACCCTCTACCATCAGCTCATTGACTTTATTTTTTCTCTCTTTCTTTCTTTGTCCCCAGAGATGCTGGTCTGGCAACACCCAGGGCCTCTCTGACTCAAATCCTGGCGACTTTGATCTTGCAGACCTACAAAGCCCTGGGGCAGTTCTTTTCTGCTTCCCTCTTTCAGAGTAATTAATTAGGTGGATAGACTTGGGCTGATTTGAATAAAGTCCATTATTCCTCCATAAGAACTCGGGGCCTCGCCAACACCAACGGGGAGCCCCCTGCCCAGCCGCCGTCCCGCTCTGAGACCTCCCGGGAGAGTGTAAATGATTTGAAGGAACTGAGCAGAGTGGATGAGGACAGGAAATTAAGAACCCGTTGCGCTGGCTACGATGGTGGCCAAATGGGGCCGCTTTGTAGCACCACGTAAATCACATAATACCTTCCATCAGAGCAAAGGGTCAAGAGCAGGCAGGGCTGAGCAGTGCAGTTTCTCACATATTCTCACTTCAGACGAGTTCTCAGTATGTGCCGGCCCTGCTTTGCTGTGTACTTGAGTGCTAATCGGGATTCAAAAATGTTTCAGCACACACACCACTCTCTGCATTTTCTTATTTTGCTTTGCTTTTTTTCCTGGGATAAACTTGCTTTAATATTCTGTTTAAAAAAATTTTTAAACCACTGGTAACTTGATTAATTTGCATTCTGAGTAAGTTCTACTTTGATATAAGCTTGTATTTACAACTGGGACCCCTTTTAAGAAGACACAGTGTTATCAGAGATAATTTGGAAAAGCTGCAGGTAATTCATTTTTATGTACTACAGTCATGATTATATTGACTCGAACAATTTAGTGTTCTGCTTTTTCCACTTAACATTGTATCCTAAGTATTTTCCATAATGCTATGAAATCACAATAATTTTCCTGGATGCATCATAGTCCATTGAATGGAAATGTCACTGGTAACTTATCTATGCCTCTGTTACTGGGTGCTTTCAGTTTTCCTATGATTATAATTAACTTTGAGTGGAACATCTTCTAGCTTTCCCCCATAATTTGTATTATTTCCTTTAGCCGAACTCTTAGTGCTCTCTTATAAATGTAATGAATGTGTCAGGGCTTCTCAAACTGTAGTGTGTATATACATCGTTTGCAGATCTTGTTGCGATGCAGATTCTGACTCAGTAGATCTGGGTGAGCCTGAGATGCTGCATTGCCTATGAGCTGCTGCTCAGACTTTGGGGTGGTCATTTAAAGTTGGTGTCCAGCCCCATTTTACCCAGCCACTGTGTGAGCTGGTTTCCCAGGGGCTCTGCCCCTCAAGAACAATTTCTAATCAAGAGGAAAATTAATTAGGCTGATGTCCAGAGAAAGTGGGGAGCTGCAGCACCTGCCTTCAACAACGCCCCCAAGCCAGCGCCTCCGAGTCCTGGCTGCCATTAGATCCCTGGGGAGTTCTGAAAAGAAGCCCAAATGCCAGGGCCCTCCTCCAGACCCGCAGGAACAGAATCGCTGACAGTGGGACCTGCCTACCCGTATTTTTCAAGTTCCCAGGTTTTAAAAGTGACTCCCTGGATCCCGTAAGGCATGCCTTACAGCTCACTGAGCGTCCATCTTGTTCTAAACCTAATTGGATGATAAGCTCAAGGACTATGTATGCTACATCCAATCTTTACCTTTTTGACAATTGTTTCAGTGTAGCCATGAATTGCCTTTGCAATTTTAAAAAGCAATAGGCACAATTTTAGGAAAAAACAAGGTATTTGTCATCACTGGCTTCTTCCTCAAGCCCAGTCCTCCCCGGCATTTGCCCGCCCTGTCTTAGAGAACGCCACCATGGCACTCTGGTGCCCAAGCCAAAAATCTGCCACTCATCCCAGCCCCCTTAACTTTCTCTCACCCTTCAAATCCAAGCAGTCCTCACAGTCTTGTCTTCTACCTGAAAAAGAGCTTCCAAGCTTGTTTTTTATCCTCCGTGTTCTCTACAACAGCCCATCCCCCTGTCCATTCGTTCTTTCCCTTCAGCTCTGTGCTGGATTCTGCGAGTACACCTATGAGCAAAACGGACTTGCTTCGTGCCCCGTGGAAGTTGGGCTCTAGTAGGAGAAACAGACAGTAAACTCAGAAGTGCTTATCTACATCCATCCTGTTAGTGGGGGAAGCGCGTACGGCTCCTAGTTTCTCCACTTTCACTGTGGGTCCTTATGCAAACTACTTAACCTTAGTTCTGCCTAAATTTCCTCATTTATGAAATGATAGTAATAATATTACTTAAAAAATGAGTACAGGGGGATGGGTGTGGCTCAAGCAGTTGAGCGCCTGCTTCCCACGTGAGAGGTCCTGGGTTCGGTTCCTGGTGCCTCCTAAAAACAAAAAAAAACAAATTAAGAAACCAACTCAGGGGAGCCAATGTGTCTCAGTGGTTGAGCACCAGCTTCCCATATATGAAGTCCCAGGTTCAAGCCCCAGTCTCGGTACCTCAAAAAAAAAAAAAAAAAAGTTCTTATCTTATAGGATTTTATAGGATGGCTGCAAAGTCTCCTCAACAAGATAATAAAAGTGTTCAGTGTAGAGTATGAAAATAAGCTATCAAAAAATGGTAGCTAACATAATTATTAGCTTCCATCTCCCTCCTCCCCCCTTGCCTGCCTGAAACCCCCAACGGTCCTTCAGGTTTCAGCTCCTGCCTGCTGCCCTGAAAAGCTTCTGCTGACCCCACTCCTGCTAGCCCAGGAGGTTAGTGGCTCCCCCTTCCAGGCCTCCAAAGGCCAGTGACCCCTCCCTTCTAGCCCCAATCACATCGTATTACATTTTTCATTTTTTACCTTTCGTCCCCATTCGACGGTGAGTTTCCTAAGGCCAGGAGATGGCCTTCTCCTTATCTTGTCTCCACCACCTACCTTGTACCAAAACTCTAGGCACAGGTTCATTAAAAGAATTGTTTGAACAAAACCACGAATGCTCACTAATTCACTCTCTCCCTCTCCCTCCCCTCTCCCTTACTCTTCCTCTCTTTTACTTAATGAGGCCAAAACATATTTCCCTCAAACAGAGGATTCTCCTGGTTAAGACAAACTGATTAGTACAGTTTCCCCCTTGGTCTAGGCGGCTTTGAAGCTCCTAGAATACATAATCATTTTGAAATTCTGCCAATTGACAACGTAGGGCTGGATTTCCCGATTGCCCATCTAATGCTGCCCCTCCCAAGCCCTGCCTCTCTTGTCAGATCACTCAGCTTTGCTTCTTCACTATTTGAAGCAGGCTTCTTAGGTTTCTGCCCTCCTGCTTTTTGTGTGCCTCCTCTGCTTGACATAAAGCTTCAGTGCAGCAGTGATCTCGTCCATCGTGTTCACTGTTTATTCCTCAGCGCATCACATGGTGCCTGGCCTGCTGAAGATGAAGATTTGCTCAAGGATGCTATTTTGGCATCATCCTGAGATATTCTCAGGGTCTCCTCCCAGCATGGGCCCAGGATAAACTGTGTAACTCTAGGCAAGTCTCCTGACTTCTCGTGCCTCCGTTTTCCCATAGGTGTGACCTAAAGGTAGGTGGCACACCATGTGGATAGCTCTCTGAGCATCTTAAAAGAAAGTTACACTGGATATTTTGATAAAGATAATTTGATCACTTTACTTCCCTGCTCAAGAGTCTTCAGTGGCTCCCATTACCCAATAAATAAAACCAGCTTCATAATTTGGTCCCTGCTGATCTGCCAGCCACATTCCCTGACATTTTTTCCCACCTCAAGCAGCCTACACTCCAGCTGCACTGACCAACTGCCCTGCTGCAAAGCCACCAGTCCTGTCCCTGCCCTGTGCTTTGGACATTCATATCCTCAGGCTGGAGGCCCTTCTTCACCTCCTCCTCCTCCTCCTTCCCCTCCTCCTTCAGGAAACCCAATTGTGGTACTACCTCTCTCTCCTTTCTTGTTGTACCCTGTATGCGCTTTTTAAATTCTAGAACTTAGGACATGATATTAAAATTACCTGTTGGTATGGCCGTGTCCTTCAACCAGACTCTGAACCCTTGAGATCAGAGTCAAAAGCTGATGCATCTTTTTATTCCCCACACATAGCACAGTACCTGTCTAGCACACAAGAGATGCCTGTGAAATCAGTGTTGAATGAATGAATGAATGAATGAAGTAAAGTAAGTTTTGATCACATGCAAGCCTGGAAGGTCATTCTCCTGGTTGCAAAATTCATGCCAGTGTGATCTTAGCAAGAGCACAGATTGCCTCGATGGTGCCTAGTGCCAATGTGGACGTGGCCCTGAGGCTGTGCAAGATGGCAGGGGAGGCGCAGGAAGCTCAGGGTACCCTGTGTCCCTGCCACTGCCCCTCCCCCCATCCCCCACCCTTGCTAGAGTAACACCTGCTGTTTCTTTGGCAGTTGCCTTTTCAGGCCTTGGCTTCACGACTTTCTACTTGGCCGGCAAGCTGCACTGCTTCACCGAGAGCGGGAGGGGGAAGAGCTGGCGGCTCTGTGCCGCCATCTTGCCGCTGTACTGTGCCATGATGATCGCCCTGTCCCGCATGTGTGACTACAAGCACCACTGGCAAGGTGAGTCCTCCCTCGGGCCCAGGGCCGGGCGCGGTCCCCGCCCCTTTCTTCCATCCTCCAGGGGCAGGTGCAGAAATGTACTGATGCAAGGAGAACTAAATACCCACAGAAACGTGGCCATAGTGCAGTGAAACAGAGGATGCAGTTTCAGAGCAAATGTGCATATGCAAGTGAGTTCTGGCCTTGCTGCCCCTGCTGAGGAGCGAATTGGGGCTTTTCCTCCTTCTGAGTGCCCAGGGAGACCTTGCCTGCATCCTGCCAGGATGCCGGTCCCTTCCGTTTCGAGGCCCCCTTGGCCCTTCCTGGGGTTTCCCTGCAGGATCACATGCCTCAGCCACCAAATTTGTTTCCAAGTGGCTTTAGGCCCCCCTCACACATCAAACCCAAACTACAAGGACATATTTGCCACCATGGTGCTCTCCCACAGGATTTCCAGCCCAGAGGTCAATTCCAGCAATGTCCTGAGCAGCATCTTGGGGTGCGGTGGGGTAAGGCTTACCTATGTGTCTCAGTCCTGAGATATTTTTTTAAAAAGCAAATACTACAATGCAAGTGAGGGGCTTGTTCCTGGGATAAAACGAAACCACGCTATGCCCCTCTGCAGATACACAGCAGCTCAGAGCTGCCTGGAAGCAGGGAGCAGGGTCAGAGCTGATGCCCAGAGGCATGGCTTTTGGGAGTGACAGTGTGCAGGGTCGTGTTTCCCAAAGGGCAATCCTCATGTCCCCTTGATCAGGCCACTGAACTAGGCATCGGACTCTTTGGGGGTCTGGAGTGGTACCTGGGAATCTACATTATTAACACAAAAGTCTCTTCTTTCCAGTTAGAACTGAGAAGCCCTGGTAAAGAGCTCCCCTCTCTGTGTCAACTTTAAACAAACAAAACCAATTAAGTGACCTGAGCATGTCTAGACCCAGCCTTCATGGACAAATGGCCTGCCAGGATCAGCCCATGGCCCTGCCGTCCTCTTCCTTCCCTCTCGTCCTGCTGCCGCCTCCCTCCTTTCTGTCTCAGCAGCCCACTGCCTTGTGGGACTACCTCTCCCCAGGGCTGCTTGTTCCAGTGGTAGCCAGACAGCAGACGAGGCCAGAGGTGAGGGAGCTCCTGGCTGGGAGCGCCTTCTCCTGCCATCTTCTCCCTGCTCCTTGGCCGGCCTCAGCTCCACCCTCCACCCTCCTGGAGCCTGTGCTCTGGGCCCATGTGTCCCAGCAGCAACTTGGAGCTGGGGGGTGAGGGATGAGGGCAAAAGAGATGCAGGAGCGTGGTCTGGCAAGGTGGATGCCCCAAGACCAGCTGTTCGAGTTCTGAGGCCCACCTGCTGGGAGTAGTCAGTTGAGGGCCACAGGGCTGGACCCCTTGTGAGCCCATTTCTTCTTCTGAGCTGTTTTCATCAGTGACTTGGGTGAGGTTCTGGATCATACGAGCCTACGTCACGAGAGGGAAGGCGAGCATGTCACCTGAGCCAGCAGCAGCAAGAGCACACCTGCCACTCCCTTGGAGTGGGCAATGCAGAGTTACCCATTGTATTAGTCGGGATTCTCCTGAGAAACAGAACCAACGGGATGGATGGATGGATTTATTTAAAATAATTGGCTCACATGATTGTGGGGGCTGGAGAGTCCACATTCTGCGGGGCAGACCAGCAGACTAGAAATTCAGGGAGAGTGATGTGGAAATGTTGAGTCCGAAATGGTTCTCCTTGAAACCCTCAGTTCATTGCTATTAAGGCCTACAGCAGATTGTATGAGGCCCACCCACATTATCGAGGATAATAACCTTTACTTAAAATCAACAATTAGCATCTACTTAAAATCAACAATTAGCATCTACTGATTGTAGATGCCAGAGCATCTAACAAGTGTACACCATGACCTAGCCAAGGTGACACATAAAAATTAATCATCACACTCATTGTGGTGAAGGCATTTCCCCCCTGAAGAATATGATGGATTAAATAGCTTTTTATGGGCTCTCATTTGTCCCATTTCTTCTTCTGCACGTGGGAACAATAATTCCCAAATATTTCACAGAGCTGTTTCGTAGCTTGAATGGAATAATGGATCTGAATTTATTTCATAAATGAAAACATCCTGCACAATGCAAATCATTACCGTTGTGGCTTGGTGCATTGTGCCTAAAGAAGGATGCGTCGGGTTTCCCGCATAACTGATTTAGAGGAAGCAGACATATGTTTGGAATACAGTCTCTTTGTAAACTAGGAACTCCCAGTTTTCACTCTCAATCAACCACTTTAGATTTGGGGAATGATTAAGGGCTTCAGAATTGAATCGAATTTTCCTTTACCTTGGAAAGTAGTAAGAGCCTTTGCGTAGTGACCTTGTCCTGAAAACCTAAGACATGAGGTTGGCCCCTCTGACACGCTCTCTGGCTCTAAGCTGGTACTTGGCTCACCGCTTAGTAGGAGCCATGGTGAGAGTGCGGACTCACAGCAGCGGGCTTTAGGAGACGGCGGGCTCGTGAGGAACGTGGTGCACTCGAAGCCTTTTGACGACCGGGGCTTCAGACCCATCCTACCCAGCTGGCACGAGCAGGAATACTGAGCATTAAAGGGAGAATATTAGTGCTCTGTGGGCCGATGGGAAGGCAAACGAGGATTTATGTTAAGTGATGTGTGAGGCCAGGCTTGGGGGCCGAGCCAAAACAGTGTCATGGACTCGTGCCGCCAAAACTGAATGTGCCCTTGTTTGGTACAGTTCATTGATGTGGCCCCAATTACCAGCTCAGCTGCACCGTTATCTACTCAATTTGTATCCCAGGAGTCAGCTAGGATTGTGCCTTTCCTTGGATCCTTTAATGGGTCCTGAGTGAGGCTCTTTTTACCTGAATTCCTGCATCAATAGCTGTCACTGTCTACACCAGCGGTTTTTAACTGAGGATGACTTTAAACCCTAGGGGACATTTCACAATGTCTGGAGACCCCCAGGGTACATTTAGCAATGTCTGGAGACATATTTTTGGTGTCAAACGAGGGGCAACAGGTGCTACTAGCATCTAGTGGGTAGAGGCCCGGGATGCTGTTAAAGAACCTAAAATGCACAGGACAGTGCCCCTGACAACAAAGAATTATCCAGGCCCAAAAGTCAATACTGTTAAAGTTGAGAAACCCTGATCTGCCTTGTGCCTTAGCAACATCTTCCTTTCCCTGGTTGTGTGTTAAGAAGCAGCAATGCTCTGGGGTGGGAAACTCTACTCATTCAACACAGGCTGCAGAGCAACCCAGGAGGCCTGCAGGTTTCAGCTTGGAGAAGTGGATGGATGGCGAGGCTGTCGACTCCTGTGGAGGCGGGCGGTTAAGGCAGGAAGCCTGACTGAGATAAATAGCACATTGCCTTTCATTGGTGAACTGAGCTGTCCAGCAACCATGGGCGGGGACCATCCATCGTGCTGAGAATCCACGTGGAGCCCCCAAGGCAGCAGCAAAAGCCGAGTTCCCCTCCTATGGACTTGAGTTAACAACATTGCTATTATGAGGCTTTTATGACTCCATTTCAATTTTGGTTTAAGTGGCTGTGGAAGTCTATTCAATGACTTGGTTACATGGTCATCTCCAGTAAATAGCACGTAATCTCAGCGCCTTCATCCCTCCACCAAGGTGGCTTTGTGTCTCGTTTTCTTCTAGCAGCACTCCTCTTCTGATCTTGTCCGCCGCCCCAGCTCCACTCCAAGCACACAAGTCTATTGTTTTATTAGGTGGGGACGATGTAGGGGCAGAGGCCAGGGCCTGGAGAGGGGCAAGGGAAACGTTCAGCGGAAGACTCCAGAAATCAACCAGCAGGATGGACACTAGACCTGTATGTGCCCAACGTTCCCTGTGCCTGCGAGACACGCTGGCTTTCAGGGCCATTGGGAGCCGGGGGTTTCCGGATGATGCTAACCATAAAGCCCAGTGTCTCGCAAAGAGCCCCACCTGTGTGATAACCATGTGTTTTCATGCGTGAAGATTTGTGGAAGCTCTATGTGGGCAGGAACCTTTGTCGCTTTTGTTCATATGGCATATAGTAGGTGCTCAATAAATATGTATAGAATAAATGATTTTGACTTTCATCTTCCTTTCTTAATAGTATAATTTTCTCTTAACTCTGGCTTTGCTAAAATTAACTTTATTCTCTGCATGTTCTTTCCTTTTAAAAATGAATTTAAAATTTATACTTTAAAAATTCATTCATTCTCTCGTTTGTTCATTATATCCCTGTGCCTGCATGCCCTGCATGAGCTTAGCCGGAGGCATGGTAGGGAGCAAGGCAGCTCACAGTCTACCTGAGAGAGCATGCATCCCCTGTCTCTGTCACTTCTTTCACAGAAACTCAAAGTTACAAAAACGGGAAGCTTCAATACTAGTAGAATCACTGGAAAGAAGAAAAAGAACAAAAATAATCACATGGGGTTGTTGAGTTGCCGGAGCTACTAGTGTTAGGTCTTGGACCCCAAGACACTCAGGGTCTCGAGTCCAGCCAACTCCGTGGTGTTGCCATGGTGACAGCTCGGGACGTGTCCCTCCCAGGGATTTGACAGCACATCTTAAGAAGTCTTGCTGCCCCGTCTGTGCCAGGGCAGGTGAGCACCCCCCAGGCACCTCAGCATGCCAGGCCCTGGGGAGGTGCTTTCCTGAACTTTGACCTCATGAGAAGGGGGAAGGTTTGTCCTCATTTTACAGGGACAGTTTCAAACCCAGGTGGCCTTATTCAGCAGAGACCTGGTGATGCCTAGGGGAGAGATGGACTTGGAGACAGGATACAACCTGGAATGGGATGAGTGAGGCTAATGGATGCACAGGTCGTGGCCCAGAGAGTGGTGGGTCTTAACGTGTCCTGAGAGCTCAGCAGAGCCCCAAAGGGCACCTGGAGACCATTTTTCTCCGGCTCACATTAGTCGCCTGAGTGGCTTGTGTCTAACAGTGGTACAAAGACACCACCTCTCTGGTTAAAAGATGGGGCTTCTTTCAGTTTCTTAAGTTGGCCAAATTTGCATACTATTCACTAAGCCTGGAAAGCGGCAGGTTCCTTCCCTGCCTCCACTTCTCCACTTCTTATGGTTAACGCCTGCTTATCCTTCTGGTCCTAGCCTAGAACCTTCCTGCTCCAGCCTAGGCCAGGTCACCCTGCCGTGCGATCTCACAGACCCCGCACTTCTCCTTCGTGGGGCTTGTCGCCGAGGAGCCGTCATTTCATTTCATTTTTGGATTAGGCAGGGGCTTGTCTGTCTTGTTCAGCCTTGCACCCAGGGCTGGACACCACACCTGACAGCTGATAGGTGTGCAGCACACCTGTGTCAAATGAATGACAGCAATGCTGACTAAGGAAACAGCAGTAGTTTATCTTCCAGGGACACAGAGCCTTCTGTTTCCCATCTGAGCCCTCCAGTCACACGCTCTCATATTCTGGGTGAAGTCGGTCCCACATAGTCGCTTTGCCTCAGTAAAGGCCTCCTTGTCCCCTGCCTGCCTTTTTGGTCAAGGAAAGTCCCTCAGCAGGTGAACATGATTTCATCAAAATAACAACCGCCCACTTGACGCACTTGATGAGTCTCCCCCATAAAGTAAATAGCTTTTGGGATCTCACTTCCCGCCTTTCTAATAAACAGAGCCCCGGAAGACTTTGCTGAGAAAGCTGCTTGCATAGACCTCCCACTGCCCTTGTGAGTTACCTCTGGTGACTCCTACAGTGTCGCATTGGCATCCACAATACCGCTTTTCACTGGTGTTAAATGGAAAACGTAGCTTTGCAGGAATCCCAGTTTCCTTTCCAGCAGCTAAATCAGTAAGCCTAGGACACACAGACTTGGAATGGTCAATGATCCACCTAATGAAATGCCGTGCCACAGAAAATAGAAAGTCGAATTTACTGTTTGCTCTGTTTAGTAGTCAATGGCTCAAAGGCAGTTACTATGGATCATTTTAGATAATAATAAAAATAACGTCCCATGGGGCTGTTCCCTGGGGTTAGAGGAAAAACAAAACAGTAGTGCAACTCTAAGATCTTGAACTAGGAAAAAGCCCTGGTGCATTGCATAGGCTGGTGGCCACGGGCTCTAGGAAGAGCTTCTCCACCTGAGGAATTGCCTTTCATTGCATTAATCATGTGTCGAGGTCCCACTCAAGAATTCATGGTTCGTGTTGCTTTCCGATTTCTTGGATGACAGGTGTTTTTAAGCTTATTTGAAGTTTATTTAAAATGCTACAGAAATCAGCTGGGTGATAAAAATTGTATGGCCAAGTTAGATGAGAACTCTAGGTGGCCTGCTGAGTTGCTGTGCCGGGGGGAAGGATGAGAAGATGCCCCGAGGCTCTGGAGTGGGATGTGAGAGGGAAAGCCTGAATAACAGAGGCAGACACTAACTTTAGACCCTGTTTTCTAAGTTCTTATTTTGTGACCTGATCTGTGGCATAATATTTAGAAGCACTGTGTCGTTAAATCATCATCAGAGCTCAGGGAGGTGGATGCTGAAATCCATCTGAGAGAGGAAGAAACGGGCTCAGAGTGGTCACGTGGCCTGCCCCGGTAAGGACTCCAGTGTCTTAGCCCAGGGATTCCTGCGCATGGGAGATTCTTGGGTGGGGGTGAGGGTGGGTGCTAGATACCTGACCATGCCCCCAGGCTTCTCTGCTGGGGTGTGGGGATGGGTGGGGATGGGTCTTCTGCCCTAGCCCATGGCAGCCTAGGTTTCAACCCTGTCTCTCCGAGCCCCCTCCCCTCCCCTCCGACCCTGGTGGCCACTCATCAGAGCTGAGAAGGCACTGGTAGGTTTTCCTTGCCTTTCCGCCAGATGGCCGCCATGTATTTACACCGTGTTTGTTAGACATTTAGGTTTGCGCTTTTATGGAGAAGAAACAGTGGCAATTATTCAGCTTCTCCCTTTGACCAGTTAGAATGACTCTTGTTTCTAAGTGATGTTTGATCCTAACCAAGGATAAGATTGTGGTGCACTGAGTTGTTTACTTCAGTTAGGACATATTCTTGGGCTTGGTCTGCATTGGGGTGGGGTGTGTAAATAGGACCTCTTCAAGAGCCTGCTTCAGTTTAGGGCCCCCTGAATCAGGTGGGGAGTTAATACAAGTCACTGGAGTCCTTTATAAGTAAAGTGAGAGGCAAAGGGAGAGAGAAGCCACGGGGCATCCGGAAGCCAGAAGTCAAGGGAACCCAGAGGAGAAAGAAGACATCGCCACGTGCATGGCCATGTGATAGAAAAGCCAAGGAACCCCGAAGATTGCCGGCCAGCCAGAAGATACCAACCCCGGGGGGACGGCAGCCTTCTAGCCCTGAAACCATGAGCCAATACATTCTTGTTGTTAAGCCAACCCTTTGCATGGTATTTGTTTAGCAGCTAGGAACTAAAACAAAGACCTGTTTCCTAAATGCGCCTTGGCAGAGTGCTGGGTGTCTGTAGGCTGACCCAGGGGATTCCAAGTCCGGGAACATTTAGCTAAGCCACCATGTGCTCCTTCAGTGCGATGAGGGGTAACGGAGGCCCAGAGAGGGGAGGGGGCTCATGCAAGTCACACAGGGAAGCCACCAGAATCTAATCCTGAATGTCTGTGTGCTTATCCATTCATCTGCTTCCCTCCACAAACTTAAATCTGCTGTGAGCAGTGTGCTGTGGACTCTACAGCCAGCAAGACAGACATAGCCCCTGTCCTCCTGGACTTTAGAATCCAGTTCCAGTGTTAAACAGTATACAATTAATGACAGTTCGTCATTGTTTGCCATTCTGATTGCACGGAGGACTCTTAAAAAGTGTGCAGGGGAGAGTTGGTCTCCTCTGGAGGTCAGGTGCAGTTTTGTTGCACAGTACATTTGAATTGTGCTCCAAAGGATGGAGAGAAATTGAATAGGAAAAGGGGGGAGGGCGAGGGACTCCTGGGGATGGAACAGTATGTGTGGTGCCCTGAAAGGGGAAGAAACAGGGTGTACTGGAGGAACAGAAAGGAAGACAGTGACTGTGGCGGGTGAGAGAAGGGGAACGGGCACAGGATGCCTGGGGGGGTGGTGACAATGCCAGGTGTGTGACTTTGAAGGCCAGGGGTGGCGGGGGGGATTCTCAAAAAGCAATGCATGTGATTTTTTTGGTCTTTTTTTTCTTTCATTTTAAATTAGAGAAGTTGTGAACTTACAAAACAATCATGCACACCGTGCAGATTTCCCATATACCACCGCTCCATCAAAACCTTACATTGTTGTGGAACATTTGTTACAGATTATGAAAGAACATGATCAGACTATTATTATCATTATGGTCCACAGCGTACACTTGGTATATTTTTTCCATACACCCCCTATTATTAACACCATGTATTAGTATTATACATTTCTTATAGTTCATGAGAGAACACTCTCATATCTGTACTGTTAACCACAGTCCATCTTCCAAGCCATGGTTCACTGTGTTATACAGTCCCATGCCTTGTACATTCTACCCAATGTGTACACTCAGTGGCTCTCATTTCATCATAGAGTTCTGCAGTCATCGCCAGTGGGTGCGATTTTAAGCAAAGGAATGATGTCATCTATTTGCACATGAATAAACATCAACTGCTGTGTCCAGGCTCCATTTGCCAGCCTGGGCACCTCGGTCTGCCTGCAATTGCCATCTCTGCTGCTATCACAGAAATGTATAACTTAAAAGAGCATTTAGTTATTGATGGTTCTTTCCCTGTTTCCTACTATATATAAGTAAAACTATACGTGCTAAATTACTACGTTTTTTCAAAAGAGCTTAAAGCTATTTACTTAGAACTTTTTACGTTTTATGATTATCCTAAAAAGATGCTGAAGGTAGAAGCAATTCTATGAAAGACAATGGCATACAAAAATAATGTCCCTTTCCTCAAAAATTATTCCGATGATCTAGATGGAGCCAGGGTACCTATAGCAGCATCACAAAGAGACTGATGAGTGTGATGCAAATACCTAAGCATTAAGCTGTTTTCTTGAAAGACACATTTCTTGACAGCCACTCAAATTTCCAGCTACAGGAAGCAGGGGAATTAGCTTGTGATTTAAACTGAGCTCCTTAACATGGTGTGTTGCTTCCTGGCAAGTGCTTGGAACCTCACCGCCTCGAGCACCGATAGTTAAGGAAAACCCTTGCAACTCACCTGTACCCAGGTGGACACACCTTTCAGACCAGGGGCCTGCTGCATTCTTGAAAGCTGGGATGACAGAAAGCCATGGGCTTTCCAGCCAGGGTTCAAGTACAACACCAGGGAACATAAGAGCTGCAGAATCAGATTCAATCTGGTTCAAGCCCCAGTTCTGCCATTAACAAGTGGTGTGGCCAGAGAGGCTGGGTGGCCTCTCTGAGCCTTAATGTCTTCTTTAACATGGGGTTGGTGAGACTCAACAAGATAATATATGTGAAAGTGGAAACCTCCAAACGGAGAATGACAGCTCTGCACTGAAGCAAACTTATCAAGAATTCAAACTGTCCTTTGTTAGGAGAGGTCTACTGTGCTAGGACCCTTTGGATGAGAAATAATCTATAGACACAGTTTAAAGTGCACACACACCCAAGTGAGTTCTTCAAGTGAGTTAGTTTCATGGGGTCACTATTGAGTACCAGCGAATGCCGTCCTTAGCAAGCGGCTGCTCCATGATGGAGGGGCCTATAGGCGTCTTGCCTGCAGATGCCCCCTTCCTGCCCCCCAACTTGGGGGATCTTCAGCTCGTTGGAGGTACTGGGCACTTCCCACCACAGATCTGCCAAGTTTGCCAATCCTGGTGGATTGTAAAATGTTTTATTCCTTCATCTATGACTCCTCCCTGGGAAATCACTTACTGCAGGGCAGAGTCCAGCCCACCCAGAGGGTTTCTAGGGCACGCCAGCAAAATCATTGGATGCAGTGGGAACTTGCTGAAGAAAAACCAGTTACAGCCCCTTCGTGCATTCAAGTCCGATAGAAGTGACTTGAATTCTTCTTCCATATTTAGAATTGGTTTTAGGGCAGGAATTCAGGAGTGCAAATTTGAGTTCATACAATGCTCAGGTGTGAGTTAAGATATAAAGGAGAAGAAACAAGTACACGTACAAAGGCAGTGTTTAGGAGTTTGCAGAGGCCGTCAGGATTTGTACTGCCCGCGGGGTTTCTAGTCTTTCCTTTAGTCTTTCAGGGGCCCCATAAGCAAACCAGTTACTGGAGCAGGTGGGAAAAGAGCTTTCTGGAAAAGCTCCCTGCCACATTTGAACGAGTAGTGACGCCTTCCCCCCGCTCTGCTCTCTCCTGCCTAGATTCTTTTGTCGGCGGAGTCATCGGCCTCATCTTTGCATACGTCTGCTACAGGCAGCACTACCCTCCGCTGGCCAACACGGCTTGCCATAAACCCTACGTCAGCCTCCGAGGCCCGACCTCGCTGAGGAAAGACGAGCGGCCCACAGCCGACAGCGCGCCCAGCCTGCCCCTGGAGGGAATCACCGAAGGCCCCGTATGACTAGGATCTTGGGAGGATGGACACTTAGCCTCGGACAGAGTCTTCCACAGACATCGTGACACAACATAAAAGGTTTTCCGTAGTGTGTTCCTCATCAGTTGTTTCTCAAAGTTCTCCTTCTGCTTCCGATTTGCCGACGGTGTTCCCACTACTCTAAATGTCTATTTTCAACTTTCTTGAATTTGCGAGGGAAGGACACCAGGAACAATCTCTGGGAGACGTGTGGAAGGAGGCTGCAGGTGCAGGGTGGGTGTAGCTCGGCCAGTTCCTCTCTCTAAAATGTTTCCTGTAACAGCCACCTTCGTATGTTTTCATGGTTGTAAAACATAATAAAATCTCCCACCTGGAAAACTTGGTCTTGGCCGTCCAGTGCAGCAAAAGTCATTTGGAGATGCAGTGGGTGTCACAGGTGGGACAGGTATGGGGTGCCGGCAAAACCAGCTCTGCATGTGTGTTATTCCAGGTGCTGGGCTTGGAGGCAAAGGCTTGAGTGCTTTCTGAATCATCAGCTTATGATAGCATATGTCTCTGAAATGCAGTTGAAACACAGAGCTACAGCCTTAGCATCCGAGGGCATTTTGGATCACTGAAGTTAAAAGGAAATGAGATGGATAACTTCATGCATAGACTGCCACCAAATACGGTGAAAATAAAATGCATGCGTGCAAGGGCAGGGCAGGAGATACTGCCATTGTCTGTGGGGCTGGTGGGTACAGTAGCCTTCTTCCAACTAGGTTTATGAGCCATTCTGTAGCTTAGCCTCTTCCAAAGAAGTCTGTAACCCCGTTTTAAGACCTCTGTATGAAGTGGTGTAACTGAAATCACAGATCTGGAAGTCAGTGCCTTGGGGCTCATCTCAATGGAATCCGGGTGACTGGCCCAAGGTCCAGTGGAGATAAGACACAACTGCACAGTAAGTGTTTATCCCCTTAGGAGCTGAGCTTTGGGGGACTGTGTTCTGCTGAGCCAGTTTCCCATTCCCACCTCGCAGGAAATGTTTCGGTGTGACAGGGCTCCAGTTGTACGTCCAGGAATAGAATCGAGAATCCGCTCTTTGCATCATTCAAAGGCGGCACCAATGGACAAAAGCGTTACAGGCTGGGCCTAGAGCACGCTGCTGCTCCTTGGCCGGCTCGTTCTTTTCCAAGCAGCAAGTGTTCCCTTCGTTCAGTTCTGAGCAAATGCACCCTGGGATTCTCCAGATTCCTGGGCCTTGCAGTCAGCCTAACAGACTGCAGTTTTGAAAGACCCAAGTGGATGAATAAATCAGCTGAGCAGCACTGGCTCGGACTTGCCAGTGGGAGGCATCAGGATATCTTTGATCAGCGCCGCCCGCGCTGTGGGCTCGGCCCTGCCATGCAGGCGCCACCTGGTACAGACCTGGTTCATTGAGCCCCATCTCGGCCCTCGACAGCCACGGTCCTTCCAAATGGGCTTCGGGTACGAGCCATGCGATGAGCACCCTGTGCATGGAGGCGGAGGAGGGCGAGGCTTGAATTGACTTCCATCCAAAGTCAAACCACTGGTTTTTTAAAATGACAGCACACTAGCAAACAACTTTGAAGACAACTGGGACTTACTTTAAAATCGAAACCATAGCAGTTCACCAAACACAATCTTAGCTCCAGAGTTAAAATGGTATAAAATTGGCAAGTTAAACAACATTCTCATCTAAATAAAAATTCTAAAGTGTTCAAAAACAAAGCCAAATATAAAAATATAGTAAAAAAAGATCCTTTGCCAGTGTTACCAAACAACCTGGTTTAGCCTGTCGTCGTCTTTGGCTCTGGTTTTACCCAAGCCCAGCCGTAGCAAGAAGGAGGGAAGCAAAAGGGTTATCCTTCATTCAATGATGACTCAAAACTCTGAACCATGAAATATACATTCAATATAAATACTTACCTTTAAAGATAAATGGCCCAGAAGGACTCCACAAAGTAACAAAGAACAAAGTTTTGTTAATGCTGATAATTAAATTGAAAGTCCTAGACAAGCCATGGGAAGGTTTTGATTAAAATATAATTAAAATTACAAAGGACATAATAACACGAAGCTTATGGCAGGATCCTTTGGAACCATAATTAACTGTCTAAGCCAATTCAGGATTTGTGGATCATATATTTTAATTACATGCGCTATTAATGTGAAAGAAATGCAACATTGTAATGCACCAATAAAATGGCCACGAAGAGGGCATTTGTTCCTCAGCCCCTGATCTTTCGTGGATGTGAGGGGTTACTAATTCTGGCTCTTTGGTGAAGGACTTTGCACACAGTGCAGAAATGGAATAGGGGTGTTGGTTTTCTGTGCATGGCCTCATGATATGCAAAGGGCAGTGCTGGGAGTCGGGCATGGGGTAGGGTGGGGAAGGAAGAAGGCAGTGATGCCCCATTTCTTCTCAGTGTAGCTGGCTCGGAAACTGGAGGATGGCAGTTCTCCTAATGA
Source organism: Cabassous unicinctus (assembly GCA_029593785.1). Taxonomy (NCBI): domain Eukaryota; kingdom Metazoa; phylum Chordata; class Mammalia; order Cingulata; family Chlamyphoridae; genus Cabassous; species Cabassous unicinctus. The sequence continues at coordinate 25,346 of JAQZBX010021275.1, forward strand.
TGATAGGTTCTGGAACAGGGACTTCCGCTCACCTTGCTTACAAGAAACTAACTTGCCAATGTATAGATCTTCGGCACTTACTGTGCAGGAAGAGATCGTCAGAGCCCATCCTGGAGTCTGTGGTCTGCAAGACATTTCTTCCTTTGCTAAGTGAACCTGCTTAGGGACCAAATTAGAGATTAGCAGCCACAGAGTAAAATACCTCGAGGGATCAGGAAAGCAATGGAGACAATGAGGCGTCGGGGACAGTGGTCTTGGGGAATGATGGAGACCATGGACAGCTGAAGACCACATGCCCTGGGGCGAGGTGCTGGCCCTCTAAGCTCCAGGTTGTCATAAGCCCAGTGTTGCAGACCTTATGATCTTTCAAGAGAAGTCAAGAATCTGCTTTTTTTTTTTTTTAATGACTTGATCTTTAGAGTTGTCAACTGTCTCCATTGAGATGTCTTAGGATGCAAGTAACAAAACACCCAACTGAAAGCAGTTTAATCAATAAGGATTTAGTACCATTATAAATAACAAGAAATTGAGAGGGAGGTGTTCGCAATAACCCCAGGCCCTTACCATCCTCTACCATCTCCAGTGTGACAGTGATACTCTCCTCTTGGTTGCAGAGTAGCTGCAGCAACCCCAAGTATCACAGTTTCATCTAATCATGCTCAAAGGCAGGAAGAAAGGGACCTGCTCATGTGGCAAGTTAATTCTACTTGTGAGTTTGTCAGGGAAAAAAATGTTTCCCAGAGCCCCCAGCAAAATCCCCTTTACCTACAATGGCTAGACCTGTGTCACATCGCCACCCCCTGAGGCAAGGGGGCAGGAGGGGGTGTCTGGAAGAGTGAGTGTCTGACATTTTCAGTCTCCTAAAAGGAGATGGACTCTGCCTGCTTGGGAGAAGGGCAGAAGCATGGTGGTAGGTTGATGACTACCAGTATCTGCGACAGCACCTACTCATGATAATTAAAGCACAAACAAAAATGCTATAATACTATTTTTTAAAACTATAATATAACAGGCTGTTTGTGCCCTTTCTTGTGGAACACATGACTTCTTGGTGAGTTAGAATTTGGGCAAAGAGCTGGCTCTTCTATCAGTCATTGGATTGTCCTTCTAAAGAAATTCTCCCAAAGCTGTGGAGCTTGTTGTCTAGGCACACTGCATCACCCTGGAGAGTCCTGGCATGTTCTTCCCCCCCGACTCGACCTTTTTCAAGACACTGGCCTTTTCTTTATTGTTTGCTTCTGTTTTTGTTTTTTTAACTTTATTTTGTACATTTAATAATTGAAAATATAAACAATTTAAAAATAAGAAAACACAGTTGAATAAAAACACACTTCTCAATTAAATGTACTGTATACAAATAATTTTTTTAAAATCATACAATATATTACACAATATATTTGGTTCATAGTAACACAATCAGTATTAGTCCTTTTGTGTCTGGCTTGCTTTGCTCAACCTAATGTCCTCCAGGTTTATCCATGTTGTCATAGGCTTTACGACTTCATTTCCTCTTACAGCTGCATAATATTCCATCGTGTGAATAGACCAGTTTGTTTATCCATTCATCTGTTGATGGACACCTGGGTTGTTTCCAACTATTGGCAATGGTGAATAATGTTGCTATGAACATCGGTGTGCAGATGTCTGTTCGTGTCACTGCTCTCAGTTCTTCTGGGTATATATCCAGTAGTGGTATTGCAGGGTCACATGGCAAGTCTATATTGAACTTCTTTAGGAACTGCCAAACAGCCCTCCATAGTGGCTGTACCATTCTGCATTCCCACCAACAGTGAAGAAGTGTTCCTATCTCTCCACATCCTCTCCAACACTTGTAGTTCTCTGTCTTTTTAATAGTGGCCATTCTGGTAGGTGTGAAATGATATCTCATTGTAGTTTTGATTTGCATTTCCCTAATCATGAGTGATGTTGAGCATTTCTTCATGTGTTTTTTTGCCATTTGTATTTCTTCTTTGAATAAATATCTATTCAAGTCTTTTGCCCATTTTTTAATTAGGTCATTTGTCTTTTTATTGTTGAGTTGTAACATCTCTTTATAGATCCTGGATATTAAACCCTTATCAGATATGTGATTTCCAAATATTTTTTCCCATTGAGTTGGCTACCTTTTCACCCTTCTGACAAAGTCCTGTGAGGTGCAAAAGTGTTTAATTTTGAGGAGGTCCCATTTATCTATTTTTTCTTTTGTTGCACGTGCTTTGGGTGTAAGGTCCAAGAAACCACCACCTACGACAAGGTCTTGAAGATGTTTCCCTATATTTTCTTCTAGTAGTTTTATGGTCCTGGCTTTTGTATTTAGGTCTTTGAACCATTTTGAGTTGATTCTTATATAGGGAGGAGAGAGGGGTCCTCTTTGATTCTTTTGGTTATAGATATCCACGACTCCCAGCACCATTTTTTGAAGAGACAGTTTTGTCCTGTTAACATGGACTTGGTAGGTTTGTCAAAAACCAGTTGACTATAGATGAGGCTTTATTTCTGGATTCTCAATTCTATTCCACTGATCGATGTGTCTGTCTTTCTGCCAGTACCATGCTGCTTTGACCACTGTAGCTTTGTAACATGTTTCAAGGTCAGGCAGTGAAATTTCCTCCCACATTGCTCTTCTTTTTTAGAATGCTTTGGACTATGCAGGTGCACTTTCTCTTCCAAATGACTTTGATAATTGCCTTTTCTAATTATGTAAAGTAGACTGTTGGAATTTTGATTGGTATTGCATTGAATCTATAAATCAGTTTGGGTAAGATTGACATCTTCATGATATTTATTTTTCCAGTCCATAAACACAGAATGTCTTTCCATTTGTTTAGGTCTTTTTGAGTTCTTTTAGCATTGTTTTGCAGTTTCCTGCATATAAGTCTTGTACTTCTTTGGTTAAATTAATTCCTAGGTATTGGAGTCTTCTCATTGCAATTGTAAATGGAGTTTTTCCCGATTTCCTCCTCAGATTGTCCAGTATGAGTGTACAAAAACATTACTGATTTTTGTGTGTTGATCTTGTATCCTGCCACTTTGCTGAAGTCATTTATTAGCTCAAGTACCTTTGTCCTGGATACTTCAGAATTTTCTAAATATAGGATCATGTCATCAGCAAAAAGTGAGAGTTTTACTTCCTCTCTTCCTATTTGGATGCCTTTCTTTTTTTTTTTCTTATCTAATTCCCTAGCTAGAACTTCTAGTACAATATTGAATAACAATCTAGCCTTTTCTTTAAACTCACATCCCCACACCTCCCTTTACTTTAGTACTAATGACATGTTTCAACTCACTCCAGTTTGGTGGAAATGGGTCACATCTGAGGATTTTTGCTTCCTGCTTACATCTGCAGTTGACCCCAATTGGGCAGGCTCTCTCTTCACTGGGAAAAATCTCTACACCTGTGGTGGAGCCTGGCGCCGTGACTGGCCAGCTGCCCTGCCCCTTCCCCACTAAAGGGAGATACCTGGTCTAGGTGGGCCGATCTCAATCTCACTGCTTAAGGAACAGAGGTGAGCTACCTTAGTGCCAGCCTCTTAGAGGAGAACAATAGACCCTATCCCTGGGGATCCCTAGAGCCACCGCCCTACCCCATTTTCCTGCTTTCCAAGATGGAGCTCTTCATTCCTGTGAGCCACCCCCGAGCCTCCCAATACATCCTTTTTTCCCACTACAGTTGCTTTCTGTTGCTTATACCTGAAACAACATTTAAAGATGAACTTTAATGTCATCAGTGATAGCTCTCGTGTGGAGGGTGGTTCCCAAGGAGTTTAGGGAGCATTGCATTGATGATACCAGACTTCAAAATTCTACCCCCACCTTCAAAACTGGGTCCTCCGAAGACTAGCCCTGCCCACATGCAAACCCCAGCAGGAAATTTCAGAGAATTCCTGGCAGGTAGAACTCTAAGCTGGAATGTTCCCCAAGTCTTCAGCATCCATTCATCCCAAACACTGATACTCACACAAAACCAGACACCCAGGCATGAGGCGACAAAGACAAGGCCTGACGTGGTGCTTGGATCTTGCTCTCTGCCTCCCGTTTAACACGCACAAAACCAAGAAACCCCTGCCTAAGTTGTAAAAAGTGATATGTCAATTTCATTGTAAAATTTATGAAAAATTTGAAAGATGTGGTTCTTCGAGGGAGTATTTGTGCCCTAGTGTGTTTGTGTTTATGCCTTTAGGACTTTGATGGGTATGGGAAGTCTCTTCTCATCGGGGACATGGTAGACATACGTGTGTCCGGCAGACCCATGAACGTTTTAAAAATGGCCTTGATCACCCCTGGCTATTATCATCCTGTAGAAAGAGTCCTTGCAGAATAATTAACTTAGTGTAGCTTGCACCATTGCTGATCTCTGGGCAACAGAGGCATATTTAAAACTAGAATTCCAAAAGCCTCTGTGAGGGGAGAGGGAAAGAGGAGAGATGACATGCCAATGTTTCTCAGGCAGAACTGGTCTGGCTTTGTGAAAGTAAAATGAAATAATATATTATGAAATAAAGTAAGGGTGTGTTAACATATTCTAGGTGCCTCTCTTAGAGATTCTACATAGACAAGAGCGTATTAGAGACTCTGAAAAGCCTGCAGCAAAGAAACTATCTGACCCTGAAACACCCCCCAGTTTGTTCCCCTTTGACACCTTTTGGCGCCAGTGTTTGGTGTGATGCTGTCCGTCCTTCCTGCTGGTGGATTTCCGCAAATGATGAGGCACAATAGGGCACCAGCAGCTTTAAGAGTAATGTCTTAACACAAATCATACTGTGGGTGGGTGAACCTCAGTGATGGCTCTGGTGCAGCCTCTCATCTAGTTTTGCTCTGGAAAGTTCCCCCGACTGATACAGACCACAGTCAGTCGCAGATGCCCCTGGGGACCTCACACACCGTGATGCTGAGCTCCTGCTCGGACATCAGTGGACTCATCCCCACCCAAGCCCTGCAGGAATAGCGTGGTAAGCGGAAAGCACCTAGAATGGGGGCTGGCAGCCCAGCTAACATCTGCCACTTTGAGCAAATGGCTCCATTCCCACCAGCCTCAATGTCTGAATCTGCAAAATGGAAGTAATAGCAACCTTCGAGGACCTTACCGACTGTTAGTGACCAAGAAGGTAAGATATCGGACCATCAGTTGTAATGACTGCAGAAATCCTGGTGCATCTGCGGCATGTATAGAGCAACACCCTGGCATTAGGATCATCCTACCACAAGCGAGGATTGCTTCCCCGGCAATACGGTAATGGTAATCAAGTATTAAAGTCCTAAATGAATTCTAATCCCTCCACTAATTGCCACTGCTGCTAATAAGTGATTGCACAATTTATCCTCTTAGGGAGTCCAAGTTCCCACTACAAGAAGGTTGAATTAAAATTACAATAAAATTCACTGTGCTGCTTTTTATGGAAATTAATATCTCTGAGAGGTGCTCAGCATAAGTCAGATATCGTTGCAGCCACCAGCTGTGTGAGAACAGCCCAGCAGCGGCAAAGCGGGGCAGGGAGAACAGCTTGAGGGGTGGGGGGAGAAGGAGGCCCAAGCTAGGCCTCCTTGAAGCCTCATAAGAAGAAGAGGCTCAGGAGGCGGTGGGGAGAACCTCCACCAATCCCAGCAAGAAGCAGCAGCACCGACAGATGCTTTAATCATTGGAGAAAGGCAGGAAATCAGGAAAACCCATGAAAGGACTCAGCGGCTTGTGAGCCTCTTAAGGTCCACTGGATGTTCTGGTTCACGTGGAAACCATCGGGTAAAACAGCACTTGTCCCCGCCAGCGTGCCAGGTGCAAAGGATAACACTGAGCTAGGAAGAGCACTGTGCAGAGGGGACAAGACGGGCTGCAGTGAAAGGGGGTTGGGGGAAACTGAGCCCAGCCGTATTTGAAAATGGAGGTCAGACGCCCCCTCGCACACACACCCCGAGACTGAGCGCTTGCTTCCAACACCTGGGCCTGCTTCGGTCAGACTTAGTGGAACATTCTGCTCTTCAGCTGGTCATCTTCACCTGCCCAAATGGCCCAGCATCTGCACCTGGAGCTGAAGAACGCGCCTCCAGCTCACTGCTCACTGCTAATGAGCCCGGAAAAGTTACACCCGAGCTGGGGCTGTCTTGAGTTTCCCTGGTCAGCGAGGTGTATGAAGTTCCAGCATATGGCAGGTAAGAGTGGATTCTGAGCCGCACTTAGGTTCAAATCCAGCTGGCTCACCTCCTCGGGTAAGATCCAAACCTTCTGAAGACTCAGTGACTTCATGTGTAAAATGGGGTTGATGTGAGGATTCAGTGAGGAAAGTGGGTACAGAAAGTGCTTGGCCCAGGGCGAGGCATATGCTAAGTGCTCCGTAAATGTTAACTCTTTACTGTTGTTCAGCGTCGCCTGCCACTGTGCTGTGAGGCATGGTGTGTTCTACATAAGGGACTTTTCCAGTAAAGTGGTGTCATTTTTTGTTGAAAATCTTTGCTGAGTTCTACACTCCCTCCCTCCTTACCCAGAGGCAATTCCTAGGAGGTAACCTTTGAAGGATGCCATGATTTTCAGTAGTACTTGATATACTGTGCAACAAGCAATAATGGGATTATTAATACAATTTCCATCATTTTATACATGAACAAGCAGGGGACCAGAGAAGGCAAGCCACTTGCCCAAGGTCACACAGCTTGCCAAAGAAAGACATTGGCTCCAGGCTTGTGTGCCAGCAGAGCCTGCATTTCCTGCCTGGTGCTGCATCTGCATTGTAACTTTGCATTCTCCTGCCTTGATGATAGGAAGGAGGGTCGGGCTTCTGGGGGCCAGAGCCCCTCAGACACTAGGCGGGCAGAGAAAGCAAATGCATGGCCAGGTGGATGACCTGGAGGTCACAGGAGGGCTGTCAAGTGCTTTCTTCCCACAGGGGCTCAAAGGAGCCTGAGTCACCAAACAGACACGCAGAGGGTTCGGCTTTGGGCCTGTGACCTGAGAAGTGGGTTCTCGGGGCAGGGGTCTCACCAGCCCTAAGAGCAGGACCAGGACTCCTCAGCACAGAAGTTTGTGGGTCTTTGGCATCCAGACCAACCTGAAAATCTGCACTCAGAATGGGCC
>JAQZBX010021276.1:0-32401 GCA_029593785.1 Cabassous unicinctus
AGGGGGAGATAAGCAGACACGGAGAAAACACACAGCGAATGGACACAGCAAGCACAAGCAGCAAGGGGGGAATAAATAAATAAATAATTAAATCTTAAAAAAAAAAGACATGCCAGGAGTGGATGTGGCTCAAGCGGTTGAGCGCCTGCTTCCCACATGGGAGGTCCCGGGTTCGGTTCCTGGTGCCTCCTAAAAACAAATAAACAAACAACAAGCAAACAAACAAAAAAACCAACTCAGGGGAGCCGATGTGGCTCAGTGGTTGAGCGTCAGCTTCCCATATATGAGGTCCCAGGTTCAATCCCCGGCCCCGGTACTTCAAAAAAACAACAACAACAACAACAAAAAAAAACATAAATAAAATAAATAAATAAATAAAAAGACATGCCAAAGGCTGGGAGAAAATAGTTGAAAATCAAATACCTTATAATCAACTTGAATCTAGACTACTACTTAAAAATTTCTAAAACTCAGTAAGAAAATAAAGGAAAAAAAACCCAATTTCTAAAAAAATGCACAAAAGATTTAAAACAGAAACTTTATCAAAGATGATAAAGGGGAGCGGATGAAGCTCAGTGGTTGAGTGCCTGCTTCCCATATACAAGGTCCCGAGTTCAAAGCTCAGAACCTCCTTAAAAAATAAAAAGATACATGGCTGACAAATAAGTACATGAAAAGATGCTCAATATCATTTTAGTTATTACAGAAAGTCAAATTAAAACCACAAGATCTCACTAATCACCTATTTAGAGTGGCTAAAATAACAACCACACCAAGTGTTGACGAAGGTGTGGAAGAAATAGAATTCTCACATACTGCTAGTGGGAGTCTAAAGTGGTACAATCATGTGGGAATACTGCTTGGCTGTTTCTTAAAAAGTTAAACATACACCTATTACAGGATGCAGTCATTCCACTCCTAGGTATTTACCCAAAAGAAACAAAAGTACATGTACATACAAAAACTTGTACACAAATATTCATAAGCACCTTAATTTGTAACAGCCCAAAACTGGAAACAACCCACATGCTCATCAACAGGTGAATGAGTAAACAAACTGTGGTATATCTAAATGTAACACCACTCAGCAATAAAAAGGAACGAATTATGATACATGCTACAACACGGATGAATCCCAAAATAATTATGCTGAGTCAAAGAAGACAGGCCAAACTTAAAGTCTGGGAACAAACTTTGGCTCAATATTACCCAACAGCAAAATTAATCTCTACATACTAGGTGCAAGAATAAGAAAAACAACACCTCATAAGGTCCCTGAAAGCTGACTGACCCAGACCAAGAACTGAAGGGTTGTAGTCTTATTATTAGATTACGTGAAATGAAATATCCTGGACTGTAATTCAGTGATAGGAATTAAAGGCACTGTTTCTCTCACAGTGGTGATAAGGTAAAATGTCCTAACTGTGTATATCCACATTCTTAAGTCCAGAATTTTGCATCTATTATTGGAATTGAAGGTCATTTCACCAAAAACCATGCTGTTACATTACCAATTTCTAAAGAAAAACATTTCTCTAAACTCATATTAAATCTGTTTCATATTTTTAACCTTTATATCTTCCAGAAATACAATTTATTCTTGAAAAGTGAATATTCTGCTCTTCTATAACTTCATGTTCTATTATTCAAAATCTACCTATTATGTCTCCCATTCTAAGGTTTTGGGGGTAAATCCATGTTCAGTCTACCTTTGTATTTTGTGACTTTATATATAACTTAACTGTGTAGCTCTTAAGCCTCATCTTATCATACCCAAAAACCCTACTGTTTAAAAAGTAGATTATTTTTTTAAATGACGCTAAAGGCTCTTTATCCCTGGACCACTGTGGTATAACAGAAAGAACAATGGGATTTTTGTCTTTGGAGTCCTGTCTCCAAACCAATAACAACAACAAAACTGCCAGGTCCACTCTGTGATCTAGTCCAAAAAGAAGCAAGAGATGAGAGTTTTGTTTTGTTTTGTTTTCTTACCAATTCCTAACAACCCAACCTGCTCAACATTTCAAAATGAGAATGGTATTTTTAAACAGTAATTAAAATGTTTAGCAATTTAAAGTCCTACTCATCTAACTAAATATCACAAGTGTTTGATGATAGTCCAGGATACCATGTAAGTATTTGAGTCATTTACAGCTCCAGTTGTACTCCCTGGCCCTAACTCACTACCCCATCTATAGGTAGATGGATGACTGGAAACGATTAAGTGGGCTGTCAGATGGGAGCAGAAGTGATAACACAAGTAAGAACACAGAATAACCAGAGGACAAAAGAAGAAATAGGATCTGATACCAAGAAATTAGACTTCCAGTTTCTACATAAAATACTCCAGATAATAGGATTAGATCAGGGAACTGGATGTGGCTCAAGCAATTGGGCTCCTGTCTACTATATGGGAGATCCCGGGTTTGTTTCCCGGGGTCTCCTGGTGAAAACAAGGTGGCCCACGTGGCGAGCTGGCGCAAAAGGAGACAAAGAGGAGAGACAATAAGAGACACAACAAACCAGGGAGCTGAGGTGGCTCAAGTGACTGAGTGCCTCTCTCCCACATCAGAGGTCCCAGGACCGGTACCCAGTGCCTCCTAAAAAGAAGATGAGAAGAGAAGACAAGCAGACACAGAAAGCACACAGCGAATGGACACAAGAGAGCAGACAGGGAACGCAAAACAACAAGGGTGGGGGGGATAAATAAAATAAAATCTTAAAAAAAAAAAAAAAATTAGATCAAAGAATTTCTATTGTAGTTGATAATTTCCAAGCCTGATGGGTTTTATTGTGGATTGTGGGTAGGCACCAATAAATGCTTACATTAAATGCAGATAGATTTGATGAAAATACTTGCAAATGAAAAAAGGAATTAGACAAATGACAGCCACAAATATTTTTAAAAAAGAAAAAAAAGTATGAGATTCTCCCTTTAACCAAAGGAAAAGGAAAACAGCTATATAATAAAATATTGAAATTATTCCTAATGTATGGCATTTAACTGAAGATTAGAATCTAATTCTGCCATCCACAGTCTTCAGCTGAAACCAAGTAGTTTATTCCTACCTCTCTGAAGAGTGCACCATAAAACTGAACAATATATGGGCAATCACTACTCCGCATTACTACATCCAAATCCATAAGAAGTTGTTTTTGTTCTTTTTCATCCACTGTTGACCGAATTCTCTGGAAAAGAATGACAAAATATGTCATAAAAACATAAAACAACTTTAGAAACCTGAGTAAAACCTCTACGACAAGACTGAAAATTACCAAGCAAACTTCATAAGTACTAACCAGACATGAAAATTATCATCTTTCCATAGACCTTACAGGAACAATTTTTACCGCAGAAAATTTAACAAAATAGCACTTAGGAATTCTTTAAATGCCATAGAGCTTTAACAAGCATCCACTATGGTGCTGAGAGATACAGCAAAGTTCTTGGGCAGTGATAATTAACCCCACATACAAATATAAAACCAGGTTTTTTTTAAAGAAGCATAATGAATTACACTTTAAACAGTTTTTATGTGAACCATTATGGGTAGCTTCTTATATACTTTTAGTAGCCATTTCAGAATTGTATGGAATCTCAGCATTCAGTGCTAGAACCACCCTCTTCGCCTTGGCATCCTCATTCATTAGAAATGGAAAAGATTCCAGAGCAGATGAAAATGACAACCAGGGTAGGAGCAGTGCACAGACTAGAATACAGGTCTCCCAAATCCTACACTGGGACTCTCTCCCTTCACTGCACTTTCTATACACTAAAAACAAAAAGTTCTACCTGACTTTCTAACCCAGAGGTTAGAATGCAGGGTGGTATAACCCTGGGGAGGAAAACTTAAAAGTAAGGAAACTTTTTGTCCACTCCTAAACTGTTTGTCCACTCCTAAGCTGATGAGGCCATCCTCTGTGCACTGAAGACCTGGGGTACATTCCTAACCACCCTGCACAACTTCTATGTACATTTCTAAGAGATTGGCAGAAATTAGTATCCCCACCTCCCATGCAGGAACTGTGTTGAACATGGGGGTGGGGTTTCAGAGGGAGAGGTCCCACTCTGAGGGGCAGGAAGGAATGAAGCTCAGATATTGTAAAACATTAACAATGAAATTACAGCTTAACATCAAAGCATGCAAGCAACTTTTGTTCTCATAAAAAGTCCACAATCTCACACCGAGCCACTGTGTACAACACATAGCATACTTACAAGGCAAGTTAGTATCAAAAAATACATAAGGTGGCATTTTATCTTCCAAAGACTTGGAGGTATTTGTCCTCAATGTTCTTGAAAGGGGTGAAGGCAGTCACTTAAATTCTTGAGCCCGTTTTACAGAAGAGAAACCAGAGGCACGGAGAGATACAAAAGACGTATGCCATGTAACATGAGAATAAGCAGTTGTTTAAGGAACAGAAGGTTCTCTCAGTTTTGTTTTGTTTTTTTACACTAAATGAATTCTATATGTTCTAAATACAAATTTAATTTTGCTACTTAAAATTTATACCCTAATGATTGAAGTGATGAATGCACAACTATGTGATTATACCAAATACCATTGATAGTACACTTCGGATGAATTGTATGCTTTATTATTATGCATCAATAAAACTGATTTGTTTTTAAAATATGTGTTTTCTGCTAGCTACAGTATTTCACACCAAATGAAAAGTATTAACTGACATTTATTTTGTGCACAGTTTTAAACTTTTAAATTGACTATTACTACCCAGAAAAAATAAAGAGAAATAAAGGATAAGAATAGAAAAATAAGACTAGTATTTTTAAAGTGAAGAACACTTCCCTTCTTTTTCTCGTTTCCATATTTTCATAGCTTAGAGATTAATAGTCTTGCTTTTAAATCAACATCAGCATGAAATCTTTTGATCAAAAAGGATATTTTTTTAAAAGTCAAAACAGCCCAGTAATGTAATTTGAATTTTTTCAAAACATGGCATTGATAATTTTTGTAAATATTTCAGTTACATTTATTCCTGATTTTAAAATATAACTTTAAAATTGTGGCAGTCAAAATTCTAATATAGGATGGTGACTATTTTTAAAAGGATCTTAATAATCCCATTTAAAACCAAATTGGTAATTAGAGACAGCTGGAAGAAAACTCAAATGGCCCTATGGTTGGGGAATATTTCCACCTACTAGTTATGGGACTCTCACTATTAAAAGGTTAAAAATATATACTTTTTTTCTATTTTTACTTGTATATTGGCAAGTATGCATATACTAGTATATAGACATAAAACACTATTTTCAAAGATGTCCTCTGTGCTAGTTTATTTTGTTTCCTAAACTGGTTATGTGGTTTTCTAAATTTGTATTTGTATAAATTCTCATAGTTCAACTATTGGAAGGCATGTTACAGTCAAAATCTCAGGCATTATCATCAACAACTGACTCTTAGGGGCCAATTTCCCAAAACACTCTGTATCTACAGAAAGGATACATGATGATCTATGAACTGGATGACGAATTAAAACCCAGCATTTGAATGACATCTAACACTAAAACAATCCCTGACCGGATTGTGATTAGTCAGAATGTTGAGATGGTTCCTGGCATAGCTCTAACCTTTGAGGTCATCAGCATGGCAGGAAAGTCTATTCATTTGTAAAATATTCTTTAATGCCACTTCTAGTACAAATTAGAACATGGGGCTGCTGGATATTCTACTGGTCTGACATGAAATCGATTGGCTCCTGGATACGTGTCAACAAATTAACACCTCCTCATACTCTCCAAACATCTTGTCCAAGCATCAGGCTGTGGGTAAAAGACTAGCTCCTGGTATTGCATCTGAATTGTTTGGTTTTGAGCCAATGCCAGATATAGCTAACACTTAATTATACTAAACTTTTAGGGTTAGAGTGTTACATTTATCCTATGTGAGCACTTAATAAACTAAACATATTCAAAAACCCTAAAGGACCCCCATAAAGAAGATTATAAGCACACACCTACAAAACAGCAGCTTCTATTTTTAAATTACCAAATTAATAAGAAAAGACTTAATGAAAATTAATGCTTCAAATTAGAGAATACTTAGGGAAGTTACTACCATGAACGTTTTTCTAATGGAACATCAAAACAACGTCTACACTACCATTTGAAATAAGTGAGGTCAGAATTCTCATATTAAGGGAACATAATCACCTAAAATTGAACACATCAATGAGAACAAACTCCCCTTCCTCTTAGAGAGTCAGTCCTTAATCTAGGGCACTAGAAAGTAGAAGTACAAGGACAAAGCCAATTATACTATCAAAAATTCTCTTGTAATTGGAATATTCAGAAAATCAAATCAGATTGGTAAACACCTTGAATTATAGGGAACTCTCATTTAAATTAAAGGGAAATCTCATTTATTTCTATTATAAATTTAAAAGTTAGACAACATCAGATAAGGCTGATGTTTATTTAGGCTCAGCAAAACTTTTTTCTTTCTATTTCCAATAAAGAGTCAGGATGAAAAGCCCACACAAAACAACAAAATGCTTAAGACAGTCATTTTAAGAACCTTAAGTTTTAAAAACATTTCACTTTCACCCAAATATCAGAACTCATCAAAATCATACTTGTTTCTTCTTTATGGGGCTGTTGAGCTCTTTTATTTTTTACTTTATGGAGCAAATGACACTGTATTTCTTCAAAAATAATCCACATCTTTCTTCCAATAAGTATATTCAAATTATTACAACTTTTACTTTATTTGGAACATAAGAGAGAAAACACTTAAAAATTAACACAGGAGTTACTACCCTACACATATAAGCAGTCTTCCACAATAAAGACATTTATATACTCAAAGTTACAAAAATAAAAAAGACTATTGTCCAGATCTGTGTTCATGGTTGTTTATATACTCCTTCCTAATAAAGCTTGTAAACATTAATAAAAAGTAGCTTGTAGCTACAGGTCAGCAACACCAATATGATTACAATTAAGATTAGCTTGGAGACTTAGGGAAAAAAAGGATAAACTAAATTCTCTGTTCTCTGGTTTTAGGACAATTAGTGTTATATATGTTTCTTGTCCAAATCAAGGAGAAAAAAAAATCCAAACAGCTTCAATTCTCTAAAACAGCTACTCCAGCTCATGCCATTGACCTGAGAAACCACGAATTCAGTTAACAGGGAGTTCTTGTATGGATTAAGTGGTAGTGATACAAAATTGGAGGACCCACAGGACAAGCTAAAAAAAAAAAAAAAGTTAGAAATTACCTTCTTGCCCTCTCCTACCTTATACTTAAAATACAGGAATATTTCCTTTGGGACCAACGCCAATCATACAGAAATGAGCCAAATCCCAAGACGTTTTTGAAAGTTTCCTTCTTTCATGCAATGTGGCATCTAGAAGCCATTGGTTAATTTAAATGTTGACAGCTTATACTTGGCCTCATTTGGAATGCCTCAATTTTTAACAACTTGACAACATGTAAATATCCCTTTACTGATACTGAACAAGTACACAAATGTGGTATAGTTCTAGACGTTCTCTAAGTTCACACTCGGATCCACAGGGCAGCTCACTCTCCAAACTGACACCCTTCTCTAGAACCCCACCATCCCAACCCACGCAGGTGCAATTTGTTGCTAGTCATCAGGGATGAATAGCTAGTGATAAAACTAGCACAGTAAGTATGAAGATCTTTCAAGTAAATTAAGACATATTGTTATTCTGAAAAGGGGTTGGGGGAACTAGTAAAACTAAATGTACTGAAGGATTTAGGGGTGCACAGAATAAAGAGAAAGATACAAATAGGAGGATGGATAGAAATAGGCAGTATATACCTCCAAGGTAAACTGATTTGACCCCTTCATACTGAGATATTATGGTGGGATTATATATGGACCTTTTGTTGTTTCCCTTTGTTTTCTAATCTATTTTCAGGGTGAGGAAGGACTGGGAGAGTTTACGAGAGCAAAAGAATGATGACCAATCACTATTATGGGGTAAGGTTAAGATTGGCTTAAATGTGGCCAAAAGAAAAGGAAGAAAAGCTGATAAAATGGCTAAGAGACAAATTCAAAATTACAGAGGAAACAAAACAAGTAAGGCTCACAGGATATGTCCTGAAAAGCAGGTCATCAGGAACATTTTGCCTAGGTGCTAAATATATATATGATTCTCATAATGGTCCTTGCCACTCACCCTGATTCAGAGTTAACCCTTATAGCTCCACTTCAGGGTTCTCAAAAATATATCATTTGCTAAAGAGGTCAGGCACTCACCAAATACTGAACCATCACATCAAGGCCTGCCTTGAAATGACCCTAATCTGTGACTGCCTGTGTCCTGATGTGATAACTCCTAATCCTCCCCAGAACAACCCAGAATTTTTCTTCCTACCAACTCAAGCTGTAAGAAAAGGTTATGCAGATGACAAGCCCTACCTCCTGGACAATGTGCGTATGTGAAGATGTGGCACCCTGGATTAGCTGATCCCATCTCTGCTTGGAGAAGGGGAAAGAAAGTAGGTCATCATATACTCAAAAGACTCAGAATAAAGAAAGATTACAAGTCCTATGTGTACTTGACTAAAAACAGTAGATCCTCAGAGTGTATGACAGATGTCAGCTCCTAGGATCTGAGTATTCCAGGCAAAAAGGATATGAGTCATTACGAAACAAGAACTGAGGAGAGTCCAGGAACTGACTTTAGAAAGGAGAGATGTAGACAGACCTGAAAGTAGCAATACACACAAATAAACTTAAAATATGGCAATCATTTCTGATACTCAAGATTTTGTCTTAAAGTGGGAGAAATGTATGGGGGTGTGAGATGTGGGGAGCAGAAGTGAGAAAACTGATGTAGAAGTATATGACCATCAAACCCGGCAGATAAGATCTCCAAATTCTCACATGACAACTTCTCGTCAGGTTTTTGTGTGGCTCAGCTGAAGGTCCAGATGGCAGTGCACCAAATAAGGTAGGAGTGGTATTCAAAAGTGAAAGAGGGATATGAGCTCCCCAATCAGAAATAAGGGCGTGACAGCATGGCAAATGTATTAAAACTCACTGAATTTTTCACATTAAAATGATTAATTTTATACTCTGTGAATTTCACCACAATAAAAATAAAAACCATTTGAAAAAAAAAAATAAAGAAATTAGGGCATGGCCATGATGGAACTCAACAAAGCAAAGGATTCAGTAACTACAGAGGAAATCTGTGTAGGACTTTAGAGATTATTCGAGACACCGATTAAAACAATCTGACACGGGATAAAAAGATGCAAAAGCTACTAGTATTCTGGCCAGTAGCAAGGCAAAGTGCCATTTTCAATTTACCACCAACCACAATCAGAACACCAGAAGGTATTTACTCTTCAACAAAGCCGTGTGGGAGCTGTCATCACTCCCAGTCAGCTGAAACTCCTACTGCAGTGCATGTGGCTCATTGCTCTGCACAAGCACTTACTGTCAGCTAAGGTTCCCAAGAGTACAGTTATCTCTTCTACATCGTGGGGGCTAGGGTTATGGCGCCCTCGCGATTTAGAGAATCTGTGTAAAATTTTTTGGCCCTCCCTTCGTACCAGAGTAGTCTGAATTTTTTCTTTTTTCTTTTATGAGGTGTGTATGTACCTTATTGTAAACTCTGGTTAAGTATTTGGTCATAGGCGATATTATACAATACTATACATATATTTTATTCATTTCTGAGTTTCTAAACTTTTTCTGTTCACATGCCGTCCACAGCTTCCACAAAACTCCCCCCAAAATCCCAAATAATTTCTTTGCCAACCCACAATATATCAAAACCGTGATGGGGAAAGTCACGATATGGAAGGGATAACTGTATCTGTATTCCATATTTCAACTAAGACCCAAATGTCTTACCAAAATGGTATGGCTGAGAGAAAACTCACAGGACAGGAACAAAACCAAAAACTCTCTGTGATGACAGCTGTTTATCTTTGTACTAAGTGGACATTGGCAAATATCTTACACTCACATGGAAATCCTAGAACTGGTAAGTGAGCAAATATATCACATGGGGCCTTAGGTGGAACCTCTCCGTAGGAAAAAAGTGTGATATGGTGAAGGATTGACAATATTACATTTAAAATCAAAAAGTGAAAAGAACAAGGATTATCTTCATTGTTATAGCTGTGATAATGACATTTTGAAAATGTGTAGAATTTATGTAATCTATAAACACTAACATGGCAATGCCATAAACACACCTTTGTTCATTATGCGTACCTTGCTAAAGATCCTGTCTAAAGTTAGCGTCTCTGAATAAAACATCACGGGTAACCACTGCACATTAGTGGTAGTGATACATAGGGGACAGGAGAGCAAGGATTACACACAGATCCTCAAAGACCCCCACCACCACCACCAGTCTGACCTTTACAGACAAATATGCTGCTTAGGCAGCAGAAATGTCCAGAATATGGTTTGAATACAAAGGTGGAAAATCCCAGAAACTACTGCAGAACATCAATATGGTATTTCCTTCCTCTGGGCCACAGGAAATCTAAAGCATTCTTATTTTCCTAATTTGCAAAACAAAGATTCTATATCCCACAAAAGACTCATGCCTCCTGCACAGGTTCATCCTTAGCTGCTAAAGAGTCTTCTAACTAACTCACACCCAAAGAAATGCCCATGACATCTCACAATGCCATCATTAATAAGGTCATAGCAGATGATAACATTAGGCAGAGCAGGTGCAGCTCAGTGGTTAAGTGTGGGCTTTGCATGTACAAAGTCCGGGATTCAATCCCCAGTACCTCCTAAAAAACAAACAAACAAAAAAAACATGATAACATTAGCCAAAACAAATAATAAAAAATAGCAAGGTATTTGTAATGCTAATCATGGATGCAAAAATTTGTTTGTATGTCAAAGAGTAACAACAGTAAGTGCCTGATAAACAAATTGTTTTAAATTATGAAAGCTCATGCTTTTACTAAGGTCAGGAGAAAGTATACTGCTTCCTAACAGCAAAATCGTCCAAGTCTTCAAAGTCAATTTAATGAACTCTCAAATTGTATCTTAAGGGAAAAAAAAAAAAATCATAATGCTTCCCACTCCTCTCACTGGGGGTACTAAGGTCCAATTATTCCTTGTGCATGTCTTCTGCTCTGCATTATTAGAGAACTTGGAAGATTAGTTTCAAAAGTATATATGAGAGAGTGGATGTGGCTCAAGTGGTTGAGTGCCTACTTCCTACATGGGAGGTCCGAGGTTCGGTTCTCGTGCCTCCTAAAAACAAATAAGCAAACAAACAAACAAAAAAAAAACAAGCAAACAAACAAAATAAGCAACTCAGGGGAGCCAATGTGGCCCAGTGGTTGAGTGCCAGCTTCCCACATACAAGGTCCCGGGTTCAATCCCTGGCCCCAGTACCTTGGAAAAAAAAATGTATATGCTATATGAGTGAGATGATGACAGGACAACTCTGTGATGAAAATGACAACCCCCGAGTGTACACTTTGAATGGACTGTCCAAGGCGTGGGGCTATATAACACAGTGAATCCTGTGGTGGAAGTTGGGACTGTGGTTAACAGAACAAATATAAGAACATTCTCTAGTGAACTATAACAAATACATAAACTAATACAGGGTGTTAATAATCAGATGGGTTTGGGTAAAAATACACCAAATGTAAGATATGACACTGCTCTTTCACAGTTTGTAACATATGTTTCACAACAATGCACAAGGTGTTGGTATGTTGGTGGTGGGGTGATGTATGGGAGCCCTACATGGTGATATGCATGTTTGTTTTGTAAGTTCACAATTTTTCCTATACACTTATTGTTTATGTATCTTCATGTATGAATGATACACTTCAATAAAAATTTTAATGAGAAAAAAAAGTCTACGTTATATTGCATCATAGGAAAAGATGCCCTCTGGACAAAGTTAATGGGACAAGCTTGTTATGCCCTGAAAAGATTGTTATCAACTGCATTCATTTTACTAATAATCATCCACATTAAAATAGCACAATGCTAATCATAAATGACTATTCATCACTTCAATACCCATGACAATAAAGTGGGATAAGAATAGTAACCTGATGTATAATCCAATTCATAGTCATGGCTATATGACAACAAAGAATGACAGCAAATTTGCAGGCAGTATTATCAAGTATTGGTTCAGATGATCCCCATTTAGAGTGAGGTGCAATGAGACAGTTTACCTCCAAATAATGTTAAAAGCTGGGATACAGCCATATGTCACAATTCAGTCAGGTCAAACACGTGATGGTAGGTTTCAGAAACAAGATATTCAGAATGTTCAGAAATACATAATGGTTGATTAAAGTTCACCAAGAGCAGCAATTTCCAAACTGACCTAGCTGGACTTTCAAAGCTGATGGGC
This sequence comes from Cabassous unicinctus, assembly GCA_029593785.1. Classification (NCBI taxonomy): domain Eukaryota; kingdom Metazoa; phylum Chordata; class Mammalia; order Cingulata; family Chlamyphoridae; genus Cabassous; species Cabassous unicinctus. Next base: position 12,368 of record JAQZBX010021276.1, read on the forward strand.
TTCTAATGTGAGTGGGCAGGGCTCCCACTCCCTACATCAACCAGAATAACACTGATTTTGTCTGTTTTATTTATTGGGGCCCACATACAATTCCGGCCAAACTCCACAGTCTGAAAATCACTAACTTGGAGCAACATCAAAGGAAATGCATGTGTATACCGGGTGTTCCAGCTGCCCCAAAGTAACTCTGGAGTTCTGTGGGTTCCCCGCAAGGTGATCTTTCCTGGTAAGTCCTTGTAAGCCCTGTTACTTGCGCCAACCCTGCTACACACAGGATTGGAGTTCAACACTGACCTAAGGGCAGGACTGCCACACCCTGGAATCCACTCCACTCCTGGAAGCGCTCCGTCTGCCCTTTTCATTACACCCCCACAAAACTTACACAATATAAGCAGCTTAAAACAATGTGAGTCAATCATATGATCTGGCCAATCAAATGAGAGCAATTAAGATAATTCCAACCTTAACTGAAACCACAGTCATGACTTCTGATCTGGCAGGTGATCTGGGTACTCAAATAACTATCAGTGTTGCCTTTTGAAACTCAACAGAACTGTCTAACAAAACCCTCTAAACTATCATGAAAGGGGCTCTTCCAATTTAAGGCCGCTCCTGACAAATATCCTAGTGCTTTCAGAACAATGTGCAAGACCAAGGTTAAAGCCTAAAATGAACCTCCTCCAATAATGCTCAGAGTCCCCACCAAAATTATTTTGAAATGGAAGTTTTGACAGAAGTGGCAAAATCTCTGCAGTGGCAGGGAAAACAAGCCAAGCCATTCCTTCTGATCCGTGAGTTCACATACTTGTACTACCAGCTGCACCAAGGGGACCTACCTGAACAGCAGATGAAAGCTCCATGCTGCTCAGGGAAGGGCTGAGCTGTGAGCTGCTGAAACCATCAGGAGGACTCTGGTACTTCCCACCAAGCCGCAGGGTTAACCTGCATCTTAGTTCCAGTTCCAGGTCAGGGACACTGAAGTCAAGATCCAAATACCAAGGAAAAGAAGTATTGCAGAAATCAGGATCAGGTTACCAGGCCAGGATCAGAAACGTCTACATCAACCTAAAACCTTACTGGCACCTTGGGGAACTGTCCTCAGCTCAACAGTCAAGAAACTGCTAAAAGTTTAACTCTGAACTATACTGTGTATTACTTCAAGGAATCTGATTTACTGTGTATCTTAACTGATTTTTAGATTAAGTCTTGGAGATAATTATTTCTGGTACCTAAGAATTCATGTTTTCAAACACTTATGTGGGGCAAAATAAATTGGGGGAAGTATGCCTTTAAAACTAAAAATGAGGACATAAATAAATAAAATAATACCACAATCCAGTAAAGATCCTGAATCTTAAGATATCATAAGGATAATTTCCGGGATAGGCCTACCATCTAACAAAGTAATTTTCTGTATTCCCAAAGTGCATATCAAAATGCTAGCACAGAGCTACTCCAAACATATTTCTCATTTCACCAACAGTAGTGGTAAGTGCTCAGGAGTCCAAGCCACTCTCTCTTATTTCCTTTAAATCTCTGCAGTCCTCTCAGAACTACACAGAGTGGGCATTCAGTTAGCACATTCTGACAGAGGTGTCTGCATTTAAAACGTCAAATCTAACGCCTCAATTATACATTGCCTCTGCATATTTGTGCTTGTCAATTTTGTGTGTCTACATGATGATGAAATAGACTCTCTCAGGTGTAATGAAAGGCTTTTTCAAAGAGACCAACTCTGAATAAGTTTTAAAATTTGCATTTGATGGCACACTTTACTAATCAAATTAGTATCAATGTTTAATGTGTATTAATGCAAAGCCATTTTTTCTTCCAGTATTAATGAAGTCATGGAATCCAACAGGACTCCCTTCCCTATCCATATGTTTATTTATACATGTCAGACTGTCAGTTGCTCACATCCCATTTAAGGTGGCTCAAGAATTCAAGGTGTTAAAGGCAGATTGTACCACCTGATGCACCCAGATTTAAGTCACCAATCTGTAGGTCCCAGGGCCATTTTGGAAGCCCTTCTTAAGAGCTGGAAGTTTTAACAGCATTTCAGCCAGGGTTCTTGCAGTTTACATTTATAAGGGCAGATTACAAACACTGGACAATTTCCTATTTGCATTATTAAATTCCTTCAAAACTTGAGTAGATATTATATGGTTCCAAATTTTGTAACATCAAGTTAATCAAGAAAAACTTTTTTTTACACCAAAATGAACTTTATTTAACTTTAAGAACTATTAATGGTGTACATGTTATTAAAACAGATTAGATGGTGATCAACATATTGAAGCACTCATAGCACAGACTGAAAAAATGCAGGAAATAATTTTTTTTATTTCCCTAGCACCTAGAAGAAAAGTTTAGAATTTTAGCTATATATGAAAGTTGTCCCTTAAGAACCAGCCAACTAAAATTGGATGTCAGGCATGGATAGTACATAAAGGCAATGCAACAGTAATCCAGAAGATTCTAAATGACTTCCCTTGTGCAATGGCACAAAATAATAGGGAAATAAGTCAATCCACATTCTAAGGAAAACACTTTGTTCTCTCCAGAACAGAGTTCCTTAGCTTGTTCACCTTCAGAGACCTTAGGATTATATGCTAAATTTTGCATGTGCATGCATTTTCCTAAGAAAAACGTCCACAGTTCTCATCACATTGAAAAAGAAATGACCAAAAACAAGGCTAAGAACCCATACAGAAAATCATAAAATTCTTCACCACTAACTTATTATTAATTTTATATGACAAAGCACATAGAAAGCTCAACAATTAAGGAGGCTAAAAAAATTAGTTAGATTTTGCTCATGACAGACTTCTACACAGTATTTTATGTTAAGATGATACAAATTCACTCCCCAAAGTCAAGCAAGAAACTGAAGCCTTTTTCCCATTGAGGCACATTAACAAACTCTCAGATCAGAGGCTTAACAGGAAGACGATTAACTTAGGACTGTCTTTGCAAACCCATTCTCAATTCCTGCACACTGGGACAATATTTGTTCCAGAGGAATTTTGCATTCACTGAGGACATGGCCATGTCTAGCTTTATTTTATTTTATTTTTATTTTTTGCCTTTTTCTTTTCAAATTGTCACTCCGTACTTCCCAGTTTTCCAAGAAAACCTTACACAGAGCAAACAAATCAAATGTCTGAACAAGCAAATGAACAGTTTACAACTCCACGGACCCATCAGGAGTCGGGTGGAAACTACCAGTTCATTACAGGTACCAACTTGAGCCTGCCAGTTACAGTCTACGGGACAATCTCCATTGTTGGCCTTTCCTAATATTTTTAAAATGCACATCTTAAGTGGCACGACACTCACAAGAAGGACAGATGTGACAGGATTATCACAATGTATGCATTTCAATACAACTTTAAAACCGGGGAACAGGGCAGTACTGAGTTGAGATGAAATAAACAAACAGAAGCCGAGCCGGTCAGGACCGAGTAAGGTTGAGGTTAGTGGCAACAGCATGTGCGTGGTTTCCAGGAAACCTTCAGTAAGACTGCTGTTAGCCCTAGCCCCGCACCTTGCCCAACCCAGTGTGCTGCCTCCTCTTCCAGCTCCCCGCCTGGCTCAGTGCAGCACTGCCCTGCTCCCAGGGCTGCGGCCACCTGGCCTGAACTCACCTTGGCAGTGGAAGAGCCTGAAGTGTAAAACACGTTAATGCATCACGCCAAAAGTGCAATAGGCAAGCACACTTCACACACTCACATTTCTAGAGAAAGAGAAAACGTGCCGCCAACAAGACAACCTCCACATAAAACACCCTAAAAAAAATCCTGGGAAGCAATTTTTAAAGCACCTATATTTACCACAAAAGTTAAGAACAGAACAATATAGTGGTATTATTTCACCTAATGGATTAAAGTACCAAAAATAATGATGGGCATCACCTACTTTAACTGCCATTATTTGCCCACTTGGTTTGTGGACCATTTTGTTGACAGAACCATAAGCTCCTCGTCCAATTTCTCCAAGGTCTTTCAAGTCCTCTGCAGTGAAATCCCAGTGTTGCTCAGGGGAGATCTTCAGCTTTCCTGATGATTCAATGCTGTGTGTTCTCAGTCTCTCTCTGTCAAAATATTGGGAAGCAATTTTTCCACATTTTAAATAAGTTTTAACTTTTTTTAGTTTGCACTGAGTAATGTGTGGGAAAATTTGTTTTCACTTATGTGACTGAAACAATCTGAAATCTAGGTTTTGGAAGTTTTTCAGATTCTTTCTTTCAGTTTGATTTTTTGCACATTTAACCAAAAAAGACCTGAATTTACTTATATGCTACTTTTATAAGTAGCCAGCAGACACTGCTTCAATGGTACATTAAACTAAATTTCCATTTATTGATGAAACTAATCCTGCAGACCCGTTTTCATTCTGAAATGGAAGATCTTTTCAAACTTCATAAAACTGCACTATCAAATGCAGAATCCCAGGAGTAGAAAACCCCGTAAAAAGTCCTTATCCTACTTTACTAAACATTAATTATTGCAGGGCTTCAACCCCTTAGGTCAGTGATTCCCAAATGTTGCTGTACATCTAGGGAGATTTTTAAAATCCAGATACCAAGGTATTACCCCATAGCAACTAAGTCAGAATATTTGGGGATGGGAGTCAGGATTCAGTATTTTAGAAGATTTCCAGGTGATTCCATTGTGCAGCAAAGCTTGGTAACTATTGCCCTAGTATAATTTTAGGCTGAAGTGGGGAGACAGTTAAATGAATAGCCAGCTGGCTCCAGGAGGAAAACTGTTATGTGTGTGTGAAACTTGAACCTTTTAGACCTTGTTCAACAGAGAAAGCAACAGGGTAAAAAATTAGTGATTTGTGGACAAAAGAGCTCACTCATTACAATTTTCCATTTAATAAAAAAAATCACCCCCAAATCCCAACCTGGAGATCAAAGTATTAACTTCTAACCATGTTTTATAGAAAAGTGAGTCCAATGAAAAATATAAAATCAATTTCTCTCTCCCTCTCCCTGTCTCTTATACACACAACCTCCAAATGTGAGGGAATAAACTGTATCAAATGAGAGTGCAACATACATGAAGAGAAAAGATTCCATTGAATATCAACTACATTTTTCAATTTTATATTCAAATGGTAAGAATCTCTTAAAATCTGATCTGGTGATACAAACAAGAAAACTTTAAATTTCTGGTTATTTATTTTTATTCCTCCAAATTTGGGGGCGTTTGCTCAGATTAACAGAATTGAGTTTTGTAGCTACTTTTAAGGGTGTCAAAACATTTAGAATTATGAAATCTCTCCCCCAGAATGATATGTACAAATATTAATATTAATTATAACCAAGATTCAAACAGTTCTATAATTTGTCTAAATAACAATTTAGCGAACCAGCATTCCAAAAGCCTGATTCTCAAATCATAACATTAATAAATCCAAATACTAGCTTTCATTCATAAAAGTGCTATTCAGCTTACAAAACACTTTCACCCATATTATTTTTAACTCTAATACCCAGAATCACAAGGATCCCAGAAACCAGTGGCATAAATGATAACCCATAAAAATCTACTTGGGTATAGAGGTAAAGCCTGAACTGATATTTTAAGATGGAAATTGTACCTAGACAAGTTGATCAACTCCAGTGACTAATTTTCTCAGTAATCTTTTTCCTAAAGCAGACAGATTAAGCTAAGAAAGATCCTACTATAAAGAAGTTCCATATATAATGATAATTGTTCTATGATCAGTGGCAATTAAATATTATCGCTATGGTTCAGTTTAGTCACTGGTGAAACATATACCAGTCTACCACTGAGGCTAGATGAAAAAAATTAACGAAAATGACTTGTAAATTGGAAGCAAAGCTTTTAAACTATTCATCCACGTAAAGGCTGTGGCAGACAGGTGCTATGGTGGCCCCCACGATCCCACCTTCCTGGGATTCACTTCTTTGTGTAATCTCCTCTCACAAAGTATGGGTGGCACCTGTGACTTAGTTCTAACCAACAGAATATGGCAAAAGTAATGAGGTATCACTCCAGGATTATGCTGTATTCTATTATATGCTAGCATTCTTGAGAAACAAAATGAATATTTCATTACTGTATAAAATCAAAGAATGACAAAAGAGCTGCAATATTCTATTACTTTAAAGACTGGATTTTAGCATTATAGAACATCTCTGCTAATAGCTAACCTACTTTATCCTGCTGGTTTGTTTCTGGATAAGATCCTGCTGTTCCTTTTGTACATGAAAAGATATGGAGGCTACGAGATGCAAGGTATCTGTTTGTGCTAATGAAAAGTTCTAAAATTTTGTTATAATGCACAACTCTTAACATAAAGTTTGGAAGGAATATAATGGGTGAATTGTGTGGTATATGAACTATATCTTAAAAAAGCTTTTTAAAAACAAAAGTGAACAGGAGAATGCGATTACCACCCAGAATTCCTCATTTAGCTAGAAAAAGAGTTGAAAAACACAAAAAGATGTGCTAATATTATGCCATCACCAAGGCATGTTCATACAGTCTTTGTTCATATTGAGCTGGCAATTTTTCAGTAAAAATGAATCAATTTCAGTTATTGCTTTAACAGTCCAACCAAGATGGCTTCTAAAAATGTACTGTACATAGCTACAGCACTATACTGACTAGATCTGGAAGCCTGACCTGAACCTTTCTTTACCACTGAAGTCTAGCAATCAGTCACTGAGGCAACTGTACCAGCGGCCAACACCTTAATTATAGTTTCTGTCTTGAGGCAAGTTTGTTAAACAAGATACAAGTTTCACTTCTACTAGACAGTCATTTTATTATTAATCTCTACCTGAAAAGTAGTTCAACTTGACTAGTATAACAATTATTCCCAATGCCCTTGCCCTGATGGTAAATAAGTTCAACCTATGAACATATACTGTACTCTTATATTCCTTCCAAACTTAATGTTAAGTGCTCTATAATATGGGCAATACTTAACCAAGCTACCCCATCATTTTCTCCTTTGGGTCCACCTAAGAAACAAACAAAGATTGAGGCTCCAAAATATTAACCCGAGTTCTCAGACAGGAAAATAATCCTGGCAGCATATTTAAACACCTACATAGAGAAGTCCCATTAGTAGCATTCTCCATTAATAGGATCCATTAAAATTTTAAAAAGGGATCCCATTCCAATAAATTTTAAAGGACTGCACAAGTCATTTTGTTTAACCAGCAAGTCAATTCAGATATCATTTGTAATATCTATTTATAGCTTTGGAGTTCAAGGTCTTTAATATGAAGTTAAGTTTTAGTAGTTTTTTATTGTAATAGGACTTGTAATTAAACTTACAAATAATACACAGTCAGGTTAAAAAGCAGCTACAAACTTAATTTTTAAACATCTACAGGTCACAAATCTGAATTCAATAGTATATCTCTTTATTAGAAAAGTTGTGGGTTTACAGAAAAATCATGCATAAAATTTAAGATTCCCATATACCACCCTATTATTAACACCTTGCATTGGTGTTATATATTGGTGAAATATTTGTTAAAATTGAGGGTGGTGAGGGTACTGTAACACTGTGAAAATGATTAATCCCAGTGAATGGTATGCTTGGGAAAGGTTGGGATGGGAAGATTTATGTTGTATATATGTTTCCACAATTTAAAAAAAAGAGAGAAACTAAAGAGATAATAACAACTAAATGCAATACATGATACTGGATGGGGTCTAAGAATGGAGCAGAAAAAGCTCAAAAGGACATTATTGGGACATAAGAAAAAATTGGAATATAGAATGTAAACTTTATATCGAGGTTAAATTTCTTGAACTTGATAATGCACTTAAGGTGATTATATAAGTGAATTGTCTTTGTAGGAAATATACATAGAAGTATTACATGTTCAAGGAATACGGTTCTCTCAAATGTTCAAAAATAGAAAGAGAAAAAACAAATGGCAAAAGGTGGAAAAATGTTGAAATTGGTAGATCTGGGTATCTGGGGGGATGGGGATATGTTGGAGTTCTCTGTAAGGGATTTGTATTATTTTAGTAACTGTTCTGTAAATTTGAAATCATTTCAAAATAAAAGTTACCAAAAAGGAAAATCTTGATTTTTACCAACAATAAAAAATATATATATATATATATATATTTATTAAAAAAAAAAAAAAAGTTACCAAAAAGGGGGAGATTGGGGGTGGTCTCTGATTAAGCCAGAAAGGAGGTCCTTTTTCTTTCCTCCCTCCCTCCTTGCTGCCTGGAATGTTGGTGACCTCTAGAGTCCAGTCACTCTTAAGGACCTTGAGTTGGAAACCTAGTACTGAGAACGATGGAACAGAATATAAAAAATTCTGGACCCCAATAACAATGAAGCCACTGCATCAACCCTAGGCTGCTTACTTCGAGAATTAATCTAAGGAAGAAAGAAACTATCTTGGTTTAAACTGTTATTTTTTGTTGTTTAAATGCAAAACAAACTTACTTTCATTTAATATAGCCCCTAACTCTATTTTATTTCCCAGTGATTCTCAAGGAAAGAGGAACTGTCCCACACCCTCAACATCTGGAAGAATGTAGGAGAGGAGACAGGGAAGTCTACTGGCATTTAGTGGCTAGAGACCACTGATGTCCCTAGGGCAGTTCCAGGTAACATGCCAAAAGGACTGCCTGGAAAAACACTGCTGTACCCTATAAAACCCTTAAATGATTTTTTACAACCTAACGTCCATACTTCCATAAGTAATAATTCTTGGTTCCTAGAGATTCAGCAGTTCTATATTCTAGGGGAAAACTACACACACACACACACACACACACAGAAAAACTGACCCAAACGTTATGAGTTTCCAATACAAGTGAAATATGTTTTCTCACAAATGTGCTAATGAGGAATTTTGGAGTTCAAACAGGAATAAACTCCATACAATATATACCCTATTAAACTATAATTCAATAGAAAGAAATTTGAAATCAAGGAATTAGCTTGTTAAATGAAAATCTGAAAAACAGAATTTTTGAGCTCAAGTGTTTTCTGTCTCTGAATAACTTATCTTCTATGTAGAAGTGACTCATTTATCTATTCACTATTTAATACTTAGGTCATTTCAATTGTTGTCCTTTTATTGACCAAGACTAATCTATAAATTTCTGAAATCCCACAGATTCCCAAAAGAAAAAACAAAAAAAAATGTGGCCCAAACAAAGAACTGTGGTATAATATTGCAGAACATTAATCAGATTGGACATTGAAAAAGGCTGTTTCATTCCAATATCTCTTACAAAGCTGCCTGGGACTTTGTCTATAGATGGGTCAACCTGTTTTTTCTTTCTTCCTCATCACAAAAGCAAAATAGTGGCATAACTTGGGATATCTCTAGGTATCCTCCACCTCCATTCCCACACCCTACCTAGCAAATATAATGTGTTTTCTGTGCATATTCAGGTAACCCCTTTTTCCAACCAGATTACCCAACCTTAAACCCCTCCTAAAAGCATACAGGTAAAAGGGAAATAAAAAGGGAAATTTGAAAAAAAAAAAAAGCAACCATAATCCAGAGAAAACCACTATTAACAATTTAGTATGTATCTTCTGCACTTTTTCTATACTACGTGTATAGGTTACAACAATGGAAAATCATACATACCACTTTATAGGTTTCACTTAATATAGCCATATTAGGTATTAAATAATATCATTTTAATGGCTATATGGAGAGTTTGCACTGACTTGCCAGCACTAGCAGCGAAGTAGTGCCCACTCTGCTTGGTCAACAGCATCCTTTCTCCTCATGCCAACTTAAACGGTGATTAGGGTTAGATCATTTTTTGAATTGTGTTTTGTTCTGCTACTCTTCAATTTGAACATTCTCATGTTATTTGGTGAACAAGTATTTCTTCTTTTGTTAACTGACCAAGATAACACCCCTGAGCCACCCTTCCCCATGTTGTTTGTTTTGTTGTTGTTGCTTCTGCTAAAAAGTTCTTTATCTATTAACACTATCAACCCTGTGTCCTGCACTGGCCTTTATTTACCCAGTCTGTTGTTTACCTTCCCATTGTACTTATGAACTTGGATGTAAAGCATTCAGTAATCTGCATGCTTCCAAATCAACCATTCCTTTACATTCCACGTAGTATCATCTCTGCTCACTACTGCATGGAACATGGATTTCATTCTGCCATTGCATTTTTAGTGTCCTAGTCATGTCTCTTTTTCTCATCTATCTCCCTTGTCAGTAATCCTGCTGCCTACTCATGCCAATCATTTTTGTAAAAAATATTAGGAATCCTGGAAATATCTCAAAGTCATCAAGATATTGTTCCCTAGTTCCAAAATTCCTTCCGCTTCCACCCTTAAGGAGTAACAAAAGCAGATTTACCACCCTCACAATGGAAACAACTAAAGAAAGAAAAAAAAAGACATTATATGAAATAATGGTTATAAAGACACTGGACATCAGGCAACAAAAGGTGGTAATCCCTGAGACAAGAAACATACAAGGTGAGCCCTACTATTGCCCCAGCTTACTGCCTATAAGGAGTCCACAGGCTGCGATGCAGGGACAGCTCCTGGCAGTATCCCTGTATTGAAGAGATGGATCGGGGAATCTGGGAAGCCCAGGGCTGCTAGAGTCCCAAGGCAGAGTACTGGATAAGAGAGAGCTGCACAGAGAACTCCACAGAGAGGCCCTCCTTAATCGGTGCATGCCAGTCAGGATCCTACCCAAGCCCAAGAAAAGAACCACCCAAAATGATGAGAGGGAATAACGCCAGGCTCATATAAGGCAGATTCCTAATCCTACTGGCTAGGGTGGAAAACTTCGTAATTCATGGGGAAACCAGGAGAATACTCAGAAGGATTTTCCTTTGAGTTGTAATTATCTCTTGAGGCTAGTGGCTCAGAGGCAGCTGCTTTTCCTCAGAGTACGTTATTTTCTTTATTCTGGCTTCCTTATTATTAGTAAAGACCTATACAGTTTTGTAATAACTTGTCTTCATTTTTGGTGTTGCGTATTTTCATCTTTGTTTCTCAGTACATATTTTAGCAGGACATGCTATCCATACTACATTTTGCATTACAAATCTGAAATTGCTTTTACAAAGTCAAAAGTTTAGTTCCTGAAGCAAATCAAAGTCAACAGTTTTAACTATTTTTCATTTATAATCTGTAGCTAATTTTTAATACCATTACTATGTGAAATGTCTTTTAAACATATAACTATGAAACATTTCCAAGGTTTTATTATTTCTTTGGGACATTTATCAAAATTTAGAAATCAATGAGAAAAGAATTAAAGAGAAATAAATTTTATTTACAGACAAATTAATGAACACGTTTATTTTTTATGATATACATACTTGAAATCCAGGATATTTTTTAACTCTGTAGGCTGCTTAAACTTTAGCTTTTAAGTATAAACTATGATCAACCAGTTTAATTTAATTCCAATCTATGTTTTAAACCTTATCATACTCTACTTCCTTATGTATACTTTAGAAACTAATGAAAATATGAAAAGGTAAAGTCTAAAGTAATTACAAGGCTTTAATAATAAAGCGGTATATGGGAAAAATACACCTAAAGTAAGCTACAGACTAGTTAGAAGTGATATTTTAATATTCTTTCATCAATTGTAACAAAAGTGCCACACTAATGCAAAGTGTAAACCAAAAGGTAGTATATGAGAACACTATTTTTTTGCATGACTTTTCTGTAAATCTATACCTTTTCTAATTAAAAAAATAATCTAATAGTACTTGGATTTGGGGGAATTTGAACTGTTCTATGAAGCTATTTAGGGTTAAGCATACAATGCAACATAGGTGCATAACTGTACCTTAAGTACATGCTATTTTGTTAAAAGAAAGGAAAGAAGAAAACTATTATTCCCACAGCTTCCTAATACCTCAATTTGGTATTCTGGATATACATAATGACAAACAAACAGAATTCTATTAGAAAGTCAAGAGACTTCATTTAGTCTTGTTCTAGGAAACCCTCCCTGAAAATCCTGGATTAGGCTTACTATTCCTCCTCTGTGCCCATGTATGTTGAAATCAAGATATACCCAGTCCACAGCATATTCCTAATCTACAACCCTAACAGGATTTTCCAAAAAAGTATATTAGGCAAGCTTTGGAACTGCTTTTTTCTTAGCGAACTCTAATTTGGATGCAAAGGTCCAGCCCATTCTTTCCTTAATGTTAACAAGCCATTTAAAAATAGATTCTACCAAAAAAATAAAATAAAATAGATTCTACAATATGCTGGGGCATCAACATTAACTGTTACTACTCTAAAACTCTTAAGATCCAGCTCTCCCACCTCCCCCCAAACAATTCTCTTCCTAGCTATTAGTGCCACCTTACTGCATAATTTCTTCAAGAGCTTCAATTCAGTCCAAATCCCAGAATGTAGTTCATGAAGGCCAAGTGACCAAAATTCATTCTAAGATTCTAGTGACATTACTGTCTCTCCATCCAAACACAATTTCCCTTAATATTATTTCTAAACCTTCCTTAGAAATCATTGGAAAAAGAACTAAAATGGGAACCTTTCTATCTTGTGTTATTAACATTCTACTATCACTGTTCCACCATCCCATATAGTGGATATAGCCTTTCAATGTTGCTTTCTTCCTCTATATACAATAAGATCATTGCGATTTTTAACATTTGGGGAAATGCCTGAGCCCTTTAAGATCTCTGATGCATATCTAGAAGTTTTTGCTATGTTCTAAAATTCATCCTCTGTTATATTTCACATTTTGTATATTTTCTTCTGAACTCTAATCCTCAATGCCTAGGGGTGGGTGCTAGATGAATTCCAATGTACATTAAAAAGAAGTAGGTTACACAACCAGATCAGCCCTTTCCTATGTGGTGAGGCTCGCTGGATATAAAAGGCTCCTTATAAGCATCAGGCAATGTCTAAATGATGAATCAAGTCTTTCTTATTTAAAATTAACCCAAAAAAACTCTTTCCCTTACTTCTAATTTCTAAGAAAAATTATAAGCAACTAAATTTCCAGCTTTAGGAACACCTCCTCAATGCCTAAGGCCATAACTCTGGTACTCTCCCTAGCTCTTCTGCCCAAAAGGCTAAGATGCATGCGTTCACTGGAAATTTTAAATTTTTATGTAATGCTTCCAGCTAAAGACAGCATTCTGAGCACTCTAGTTTACCTGTTCAACAAATTTCTGAATGACAGGTGGCAAAAAGGAGCTGAAAAGTGAGGTTCCAGATTCGGAATCAACAGGTATAGAGGCAGGTGTGAAACAGAGGGCTAAAAATGGGGATTAACTGAAAGTCCACCTAGGGAACAGATGTCCACATCAACCAGCCCCACCCCCCCCTTCAGTATGGAAAAGTCTAGCACTGTTTATTCCCAGGTAAAATGCCGGCAGGATTTTCTCTAACAATATTGCCCTAATTTGTGAGACCCTGGTCTAATGCCTGTATTCTCACCTGTGCATATTAAAGTGAAACCCCTGATATAGACTTTGTGGAGATAATCATCAGAATTAAAGAGAAATGGTAAAAAGTGTTTACCTCAAAGGAATGAGACTGGGGAGAAGCAGAAGACCTTTGCTTTTTATATCAGCCCTTCTCTTTATTTGATTTGTCACCAGGTATATGTATTACTTTTTAAATATTTAAGGATATACCCAAATACGCTAAACGAGACTCCCAGGAAATAAGGATTGATGATACCTACTCTAATAACTGTGGCTTGCAAATGTGCCCATAGGCTAAGAGGAAAGCAACACATAACGTCTCTCCTACCTAGCCCAACAGTTTGTATATTCCCACAGTACTATCACTGATCCTCACCCAACAGCTCTCCAACAGGAATCAAGTCTCAAACTCACAGACATATACGCTGGTGTGTACATTCTTCATTGCCACTCTGCTGCTCCTGCATTAAATCCACTTCTTTGAATCATAAACATTTTCCCACTGTCATAATCTAGCCATAAGTCACATCCCTCAAAACTCTTATTTTGGTTACAACTATCATTAAAATTCCAAAATCACTTTGTTCTCAGTGTCCTGTGAATTTTTATTGCTTTTTCTACTGTGAATATTTTAGCTCTACCTCTACTCTGCTGCTTATGTTTGTATGACAGAGGCTGTCTTCTATGGTTTTAATTAGGCCTATATCACCCTGCCTTGAAAATGGGGCTTAATATCCTTATTATCATGCCAACTTGTCTCCAAAAGAGTACTCTTCATAGATTTCAAAAGGATACTTGCCAAGAGTTGGCTATTCTTAACATAGAATATGATCTGAGAAACCAAACCCAGTTCTTCAATAACATACATAATAGGTTGAACTGTGGTCCCCAAGAAAATAGGAACACATTCTGGAAGCGCAGAATGTGATCTTATTTGGAATAAGGGTCTTTGCAAATGTAATAAGGATCTCAAGAAGAGATCATCCTCAATTAGGGTAGGCCCTAAATCCAATGGCAAGTGTCTTTATAAAAGACAAAAAAGGAGCAGACAGAGACATAGGGAAAAGGCAGAGCTTGGAATGATGCAGCCACAAGTAAAGGCCTTCAGAAGCTGGAAGAAGAAAGGAAAGAGTCTTCCCTAGAGCCTTCAGAGGCAGCAGAGACTTGACAAGACCTTGATTTCAGATCGTGGCCTCCAGAACTGAGAGGAATTAATTTCTGTTGTTTTAAGCCAGGAAGTTTGTGGTGATTTGTTACAGCAGCTCTAGGAATCTAATATGCCATCTACACCAGGAATCATCAAATTTTTAGAAGAGGGCCAGATATTTTATGCTCTTTGGGCCATATAGGCTTTGTGGCAATTACTCAACTCTGCCATTGGATAATGACAGCAACCACAGACAATATGGAACCAAATAGGCGTGGCTATGTTCCAATAAAACTTTATTTACAAAAATAAGCAGCAGGCCAGATTTGGGCCATGGACTGTATTTCACAGACTACATGATTTAAATGATATCCATTCATCTAAATGATATCTACCACTTAAATGATCTAAATGACATCTATTCATTTTTCATAACCTTTTCTCTTTCAAATCTACAATTTATGTTCTGGAAGATAAGAAACTCTACTTAAATACCCATGTCTTACAGTTTTATTTCCAGAATTTAATCTCGAGATACATTTCAGACTTTTTCCTTAAAATACTCCACAAATCAACAGGGAGAGGGATTGGGGTCTGATGATCCTTCCCTGATACTTTTATTCTTTAAGTAAGGACGCTAAGAAGGCAACAAACCTCATTCTTTAACAGCTTGGGCATCTCTCATATCTATGTATCTTTCAGCAAGTAAAAACTAATTACCTTAAAATTTTTTCTTCTTGGACATGGGAACTTGATTCCTCAAACTTGTTAATGCCAACTAATTTTTCCTTTGACTAAATACTCTTGTGCCCAGAACTACCATCCATACGAATCTTCTATTTTCTGATTTTTCTTGAAGCATTTTCTCCTCATTTCATTATCACATTCTTCTACTTCACTTATCTTGATCTTGATTTCCTCCCAATGCCATCAAACACATCTTCCTTCCCAGATTATTTCTTACTTCTTTTTCCCTAAACACCCTTGATTTTATAAAGACAGCATAGACTAAAATGTCTCACGTTTTACTCTCTCCTCAGCATCCATCCATCCATCTATGATATAACTCAAAATCCTCCTTAAACAGGAAAATAAACATAACACATACCCTGCACACCACTGCAACTGTTCTTCTGAGTCCACACTGTTAGGATCGCTAGATGAATACTGCTTTATGCATCATTCTGCAATGCAGCTCTGTTAATTCCGGAAATTTCCACAGTAAACTGGGTCTGTCAGTTGCCAGGGAAACCTCCTGCTTCCTGGCACTAATAACAAAATGAGTATCTTTGCTTAGCTCTAAAATGAGGCAAAAGGGAAAACTGAAAAAAGAAAGATGCCCACAAGAACTGTTCAAACACCCCAAATATAAATCTTCAAATTCTGATATTCATTTTCAGTGAACAGAAGGTATTAGAAAAATCTGCAGTATTTTGAAGGAACACTGATTTCTGAAGTAGAAAGAAATGTTTTATCACTGGGAAAGGAAGAATACTACAGTGAACAAGACAAACATTCATGTTTGCATCTTGCTGCTACAGACTGCCTGTTTCTTCAGGGCTGATCCTGTGTCAGCTGTACACAAACCTCACCACAGAATAGTTTTTCTGGGCTCTACTTCCTATGGAAAAGATTAGGAAAGCTGCCTTAAACCAACAGGTGTTTTCTTAAGATCCTTTTTCCCTATGGACCCCAATCTCCAATGGTAGCTAAAACCATTGGAGAAGGAGGGAAGAAACTTTTTGATTTAGGTAAAAATATATTTTTCCTAGTTTTCTAAAAAGATCTTGAAACAATGACATCTCATAAGCAATGAGTTCACATAGGGCTCAGACCATAGTTTTAAATAGCATTCCCACTAACATGAACTTGGAGAAATGGCTGATTCAAGGACTGGAGAGAAGTGCATCTTCTGCCATAAAGTACAAACATACTCAAAAACTGATGTAGCACAACATTGTGAATGTAATTAACACCACTGAATTATTTATCTGAATGTGGGTAAAGGGGGAAATTTTAGGTTGTATATATGCTGATTAATAGATAGATAGATAGATAGACAGACAGACAGACAGACAGAGAGAGAGAGAGACAGACAGACAGACAGACAGACAGACAGATAGATAGATAGATAGATAGATAGATAGATAGATCGATCTGACGGGGACATAGACATAGGAGCCAGGCTGAAGGGGCTTCACTACCCAATTATGGGACAATCTGAACATTAAAATGAATAATGACAAGAATGGATTATAACAGCACATTGGATAAAATAAAAACCCATGAGTCCACAGCGATACTTAAATTTTTTTAAAAGGAGAAACAGGAAGTTTTTCTTTAGAGATGAAATTTAATTAGTAACTGTAAAAGGAAGGACAGAAATAGAAAAATTACCATTTTACAACATCACAGCAATAATTGGTACAGACAAGAATCATCAGTGGATGCTAAAACCATTGAGTAAAAAGTCTTTGAGAAAACAGGCTGTTTTTCACAGCCTCAAAGTAATAAAATCACACCCTACTTATAAATTTGAAAGGGAAAGGGTATCTTTACAACTGAGAAATCTGAAAATCTAATCAAGTGATTAAATTTAACATCACTAATGATAAGACAAAGGACAGCTGGAGGAAGTGAAAATGGACTATATGTTAGAAAAAAGTATCGTTATCACTCTTAAATTTTCTGTGAGTGACGTCTGTACTGTGGTTATACACGAGAATGTTCTTGTTCAAAGGCAAGGGGTTTTTAACAAGGGGGTCCGTTAGCTTGAATTGAAATTCAAAAAAACATTATTCTTGTACGGACATGCTGGTGCGGGTGTGATATATTTACTAAATAATACACAGTATAGTGTGGACTTTTAGTAAAGGGTCCGTGGTTTTCACCTGACTGGTAAAGGGGTCTGAGGAACAAAAAAGGTTAAGAAGCCCTGTTCTAAGGAAATATATGCTGAAGTTTTTAGAGCAAAAGTACCACAACACCTGCAACTAGCTCTCAAATGATTAAGTGGAAAAAATATATACATATACAAATATACGGGAATAAAAAGGAAGCAAATAAGGCAAAATGTTAACACCTGGTGAATCTAGGTAGTACACAGATGCTCATTCTACTATTCATGAAACTTTCCTGTGGATTTGAAATTTTTCAAGTTAAAAGAGTTGAGGGGACAAAAAGAAAAGTAGGATATGCTAAAAAAGTTAAGTGATCATGGATGGGAAAATGATTGGTGAGTGCTACTTTTTAATTTCTTCCCTGTATTTTTAAAAATATTCAATAACGTATATGTATCAGATCTATAATACAGAAAAAAGATAGCTTAAAAAAAAAAAAAGTTGCTGTTGCCAAAATAATTCATTTAAAAGGAGCAACAATGGAAGTAAAAAAAAATAAAAAATAAAAAAAAAACACCACCCTTTCACCCCAAGCATATAAAAAATCACAGTAGTTAAAACTCTACCTCAGGAGTCTTCACCAACAAATAAAATAAGCCTTACTACCAGCCTCTGAACATAGAGCCATAGCAGACCACAATCCCCACCCCCACCTGCTCTTTGAAACAATGCTTGATTTCTTTTCTCTACTTAACATATCTAAGGCTGAACTCCTGCTCTTTTTAATCCTCATCCACAGATACTCCATACCCAGTGTTCCCCATCTCAGCAATGCAAATAAACCCATCTGTTCAAGTCAGAAATCTCAGGGTCACTCTGAACATCTTCCCCTCTCCCACCCACATTCAAATTATTACTAATTTTTTTTTATTCTACCTCTAAAGTCTTTGGAATCTGTTTATTTCCTTCTATTTCCACTGCCATCAATCTACTATCATTCGGAAACAAATATGGCTCAAGCAGTTTGGCGCCCACCTACCACATGGGAAGTCCCGGGTTCCCGGAGCCTCCTAATGAAGACAAGCAAGATAGCGAGCTGACCTGATGGGTTGGTGTGGTGAGAAGATGCAACAAGATGATGCAACAAGATGATGCAACAAAGAGACACAACGAGGAAACACAATGAGAGACACAACAAGCAGGGAGCGGAGGTGGCTCAAGGGATTAAGCGTCTCCCTCCCTACCTCGACCTAGGAGGTCTCAGGTTCAGTTCCCTGTACCTCCTAATAAGAAGACTAGCAAACAATGAACAGACACAGAGAGCAGGCAGCGAGCACAAACAATGAGGGGGTGGAGGAAGAAATAAAATAAATCTTAAAAAAAAAAATCTACTATCATTATCAACCAATTTGTTTCAGCTACACTACCACAGCCTTACTAGGTCTAATTCCATTCTTGCTTCCTTCCAATACATATCCCACACAGCAGAATAATCTCATTAGAATATAAATCAGATCCTATCACTCACCTGCTTAAAACCTTTCCCACCTCACCTGTCCAGGTCATCCTAACTCTTTCCCTAAAAGGCCCTACATTATCTGGCCAACCTCTCACCCTTATCTTAATCTACTTAACACACTAACCCCTCACATTCAATCATTCTCCATTCCAACTGGCATTCATTCAGTTCCATGAAAAGCTTTCTCACTTTGGTAACTTCAAATGCATGCTATTCCTGCTATCCGGAATACTCTTATCAGCTTCCCAGAATCTAGTAAAAACCAAATCAGATTTAGAAGCCTTCAATGGCTATCTCTCTACCACACCCATTCTAAGTTTAGTTCCCTCTTTCATTCTCTCATAGCATCTGGTTCTTTTTCTTTAACAGCATTTACACTGTTTATTATATATATTTATTTGTTTAATGTCTGTTTCAACCTTTAAATCTTAAGCTTTATGAAGCAGCAATAACATCCCTTTTTTTCAGCATGAAATACCCAGTACCTAACAGAGTATCTAGCAGATGATAGACACTCAACAAGCATTTGCCAAATGAATGATAAAATATGTATTGGATTGCTTTGGTTTCTGACAGTTATCTGTGATCACAAAGCTTTGATGCACTACCTGGACTGAGATATCCCTGTATCCATTCCCTAACTTCTCCTTTTTGGCACACATTCAATCCCAAAGATAAGGAGCAGTATAATTCTCATACCTGACTTCTGCACTTCCTCACAGTCAGAAAAGAGGTAAGTATGTACCAGTGGTTCTCAACCATGGTGCCAATTCTGTACCTCACAAGTTACTTGGTCACAGCTTGGGGAGGCCCACTGGCATCCAGTGAATAGAAGCCAGGGATGCTGCTAAACATCTTACAAAGCACAGGCTAGCCCCCCACAACAAAGAATTATCCAGCTTAAAATGTCAATATGCCAAAGTTAAGGAAGCACAGCTACTTCCATAGTCTCTCCTAAAACAGAAGGCTCTGAAAACTTTCAATCTATGAAAGACTAAACATTTTTTTAAACAATAAAGTGCAACATTTCACTTGCACAAAGTTGTTTTTTAAAAGTATTTTTAATGAAAAACTGAAAATAATATAAATGGC
>JAQZBX010021277.1:0-32409 GCA_029593785.1 Cabassous unicinctus
GTTATTGATTCTGGGGGTTAGTGATTGTGGGGACAAGTGCAAATATGACTGCACTGCACCAAGCCTCATGTGGCCACAACAGAGTGAAACGGAGGTAGAGTAGTCAGAAGAGCTAGAACAACAAGCAAAACACGAGGGAGCTGCAGGACATTGTGGGGATGTGGGTTTGGAGTCAGTGTGGGATAGTCATGCTTAGACATATAACCAGTGCTCCTCAACTTGAGCCCTGTTGAGATGTGTCACTCCTTGGGGGGCGCACTGGAGGAGGTTTACCAGTATCCCTGACTCTCTTCACTAGAGGCACCACCTTCTCCCCTGATTCTAACCACCAGATGGTAACAATGCTCACCTTACCCCCAATTTTGAAAACCAAACATATGTCAATACACTTCCAAATGTTCTCTGCCTGTATAATTGTCTCTAGTTGAGCATTGATGCCCTATTCAGTTTCTGAGATTCTGTCCTATATCTGATAATTAAAACAAAACAACACTAAAGGATAAGAACCTAGACGTAGAAATCATCTTGAATAACCAGCACAATAGGGGACTGATAAAACAGGCCAATCTTTGTGGTTTAGTCTGCAAAAGGCTGCCAAAGCCTTATGCTAGAAATGGATTGGTTTCACAATGGGGATTTATTAACTTATAAGCTAATAGTTCCTAGGCTGGAAAATGTCCAAATCAAGGAATCATCAGGTGATGTTTTCCTCCCAGAGAAACGAAAGCCAGTGGCCCTGGGTTCCTCTCTCGTACGTCACATGGCAAGGCACATGACAGCATTCACTCATCTCTCTCTTCTCCCCCAGACCCCATTGCTATCAGCTTCTGGCTTCAGTGGCTTTCTCTCAGCCTCTGTGTTCTGTAGATTTTAGCATCTGGCTCCTGGAGCCTTCTCTCTCAGCTTCTAGGGGTGCTCTCTGCTTCTGAGCCCTTATCTCTCTGGATACTAACCCAGTTTATAAAGGATATCAGTGAAAGGATTAAGTTCCACACCCTGAGTTAATCCTTGCTGAAGCAATCTAACTAACAGACCCTTACCTTAATAGAATCTATCAGACAGTCCCATGTACTATGGGTTTACAACCACAGCAATGGACGAATTAAAGAACATAATTTTCTTGGATCTACTGAAGATTCAAACTACCATAGTTTGGAAAGATCATTCTAAACTCACGCTATGGAAAAGTGAAAAATGGAGGGTATATATCACCCATTCTTGGTTGCTTGGAGAATAGAGTCAATAAATATATAGTAGCTAAAAATTAATTTCTAATAAATTTGTTCAAAAAATAAATAGAAATTATTGTTCTTCTTTTCCTCCAGTAAGGGATAAATCCTTTGCCCAGAATGGTTATCTCACTTTTTAGGATGACAATGGCTATTTGGGGGAAGACTGGGGTGATAAATGTCTGTCCTCTAAATAGCCATCTGAGCCTTCTTGCATGGATGCGCTTGGGAAATGTACAAATGGAATCAAGGTTGGAACCACATGGAGAGTTCAGGAGGTGAGTGTAAAGAAGATGTATCACAATATTTGGAGTCATAAATAAGCCAGGAATGCAAAAAGTAAAATCAAGGAGCATTTGTTGTCCATGAATGGCAAATAAAAATTGCAGAGATATGTTTGGGAGTGATTCCATGTTAGGGTAAGAGTTAAGAATATGTGAGGATTGGGGAAGTGGATGTGGCTCAAATGATTGCGCTCCCACCTACCACAGGGGGGATCCAGACTTGATGCCCGGTGCCTCCTGAAGATGAGCAAGACAGCGAACTGTCATGGGGCTGATACGGCAAGCTGACGCAATAAGGAGACACAATGAGGAAACACAAAAAGAGACAACAAAGCAGGGAGTGGAGGTGGCTCAAGCAACTGAGCACCTCTCTCCCACATAGGAAGTCCCAGGTTCCGTTCCAGGTGCCTCTTAAAGAGAAGACAAGCAGACAGAGAGCACACAGTGAATGGACACAGAGAGCAGACAGTGAGATCAATCAACAAGGGGGGGGGGAATAAATAGATAAATCTTTAAAAAGAAAAAGAATGAGTGAGGATAGTGGTTAATAATATGAATACAAGAATGTTCTTCCATCACAAGGTGTTAAGAATATGGTGATACACAGAGAAAATACAACTAATGTAACTTATAGACTATGGTTAACATTAATATTGTAATACTTTTGCAGCAAAGGGAGAGAAGGTACAATATCAATGCTAAAGATAAAGAAGAAAAGAATATGGGATTTAGTTTTATGAGATGTGAATATGTGTTACAACCCAGCTCCTGAAGGACATGAGTTGGTGAGGCCGCGAGACCAAAGAACATGCCTGGCATTTACTCAGGAATAGGCTTTATTGGAACTTACATACAGGAGAGAATCTTTGATGGAGGCTGGTCAAAGAATGAATGAAGTTAGTGCTCCACAAAGAGATGAGAAAATGAGGGGTGATACATAAGGGGTCTCAGACCAAGGATATTCCATATGGTATGAGAACAGAGTTCTGCTAGGGTCCCGTGAAGTGTACACATGTGGTCTGGTGATGTTTTCACTACGCTTACAGGAAGGACGTTTACTGCTTTGGAAAGAGCATAGTTTGTGATACTTTATATACATTCTCTTCCCTCTGGGGAAGGTTGTTAACCTTTAGCTTATGCCTAGGCCACACAGGCAGTTAAAGTGCTAAGACTTAGGGGGGCCCGGGCCCCACAATTTTTTTCATTCTCTTAATAGAGACCTCAATCATGTCACTTCACTAATCCTTGCTCATTTATCTTCCGGAACACTGGAGAAACAATTGAGTTTGGTTTTAAAACTCAATAAATTTGCCTGGGCAGGATATTTTAAAGTCATGCTTCCATAATTTGTTAAACTCTCTCGTCTCTCATTTTTGAGGTTGAAATAAAGTTAAAAAAAAAAAATGTATACTTGTTATAAACATTTTGTTAGATTTAAATATAGACCCCTCTGCTGGGAGTCTTGAAAATTGTGATTTCTGGTTTGGCTGCCACATTTTAATGTGGTTAAACAGGCAATAATTTTTAGCTCTAGAAAATTAGTCTGAACGTATCTCCTCAGTGAAAGAAATAATGCAGGGGACTGAAATTGTGTCTTATACTGCATACGCCGTTTCTGAATGCAGGATAAAATAGAAAGTAAATATTACTGCCCTTTGCATCTCTCTGATGAAATGTGCTTTCTCAACTTCAAGGTCAAGTATCCAGCCAACTTAAGGTTCTCTCAAAACTTACCTCGTTAACGCAATAAAATAGTCACACAAAGCCTACCACTGCCAACCAGGATGTTACAGGATTAATGACACACACATGCCATGCCAATAGACAAACAATATAAAATGAGGTGCAAATTCAGATTCTCTCAGGTGAGTAGCTTGCTCCATGCCACGTGATAGATGGAAAACTACCAACCAAATCTACAAAATGAAGATTCTGCTGCTTACTCGTGTTCTGGGTCTGGTTTGCGCTGATCAGGACCTTTCATTTGAGGAAGGGGTGTATGAGGTACTGGGGCAGACTATGCTGGGGAGGAGCTTTATTCTCTCCTGGGGGTGAAGGTATGCTTCTCAGTCTTCCATTACATATGGATGTAACCAAAGCTCTCTGAGTCTCATTTGCTTCATCTACAGATTTAAAGAAAACATCCTTCCAGCTCCCAACTCTTAAGTTTCCATTTTAAGTGTCTATAAATGTAAAGGCCAGATTACCAGAAGGTTGGCTTTGAATTCCCATGGCATTTGAGGACACTATTTTAGGTATTTTGAGGAATTCCAACTTCCATATCTCATACTTAAATTTGGATCATTATTTCTTATTATGTAATTCTATTAGTCAGCGAGAAGAACCCTTCTTTGTTCAAGTATATTTTTTTTCTTCTGGAATAAAATAGAAGCATAGTTAAGGATACATTAGGGTTAGAACAGCTATGGATTAATCTTTCTTACGGAAATGTTCTCTTTTAGGTATTAGGATCACGGGGTATTAAGTTCATAGCAGCCGAAGATATAAGCATGGTAGATGAAGATGGCCACTTTGGGGTTCTGGCCATTCAACAGAACAGGAAAATAAAGGCAAAAATATATTCTTCACTTTTTATGTCAAGCAAGCACAAATGACTAAATATTAAAACAAAAATGTTGCCATCTCAGATAAGGTCTGGCCTCAAATTTGCATTGAAATGTCAGCTTCAAGGACTTATACCTCTGAAATTAATCTTCAATGTGTGTTCTTGGATTGGTGCGGTATTGCCAGTAACTTAATGAGCCACCAGGGGAGGGACATGTGGGCTTTTCTTGAAGGACAAGGAGGGGAGTAGCCCAGTTGGAACGCTGTCCTTAACAATGAAGAAATGGTGTCAGCAAAGGAAACCTTCTGTCTCGAAAGCCTGAAATATTGGACAATGATAGCCATCGACGAAGAATCTAGGTGGTTCATGCTTCAGAGTTTTTGAGTATTGGAAATAAGTTATATAAAGTATATTTTAACACATACTGCAATGTGAAGTGCTGTACCCAAAAGAATATCTACCTGACCCTTTGAGGTCAGATACCTCTGTTCATTTCTCTATCTCTATATAATATATTTGAATACTTTTTGCTTAATAATCAGGAATGTTTTGTTCATTTGTTTCAAGGGATGATGGTGTATGCCAGAAGCACAAAGCAGAGGGATGGAGAAGAGGAGAAAACAAATACAATGTTGACTGTAAGTAGGTGATATTCTCTTATGAGTAAATGACTCAAACGATGGTGGATGTTAAAATTCATGGCCTTAGCTCAGTCCAGGATTTCCACATGTCTGGATTTTAGTGTAATATGTACACTAATTCCAAGTCCAATCTGAAAAGTCACTTAATTTTCCAAATATTCATCTTGTCAAAGTCAAGATAAATGTTATAACAAGGTCCATGTATGAAATGCTGTTGTTAAATGTATCGAAGAACATGATCCGGTACACTCATTTCATAGGATACTCATGCATGGCAAAGCATTTAAAGCTACTTAAAATTATACCAATTATTTCAACATTGTATTTTTCTATCATTCAACAAGATTACTTTTGCCTTTAGGCAAATAATCCAAATATTAAGAAGTCATGAATAAGCTGTTTAAGAATTGTGATCTGCTTGATTTAATTTTTTTTAAGTGTAGGTATAAATAAAATAACAAAACAAGGCTGTCATAATTTGAGCTTTATTAGAAAGCACAGATGGAATTAGTGATTACAACTTTCTATCCCTAATAGTTTTAAAAAAATAAATAAACTATAAATAATTTTCACATACAAGTACTATACAATTAAATGGTCAGATTTCTAAATGTTTGAATTTTTAAGAAAAATATCCAATTTTAGGTCATATTTTGGCTGATAATATTTTGTAATGAATAGGCAGTAGAACATACAGGGAATAAAACTACATCAAATACATACCCAAGCTTTTGCCAATACCTGAATTTGTAGCATGTTCTTTCAATCACCTACTATACTACTACTTTTCTGATTTCATTGTTTTTATTACTTTCATATGCTAAGCATCTATATTGTCTACCATCTTTCCTTCTGTGCATGCTAGGTTTTCCCATTTCTTTACTTGTAATTTCAGGTATTTATGTAAGAAGTGATGAGAAACTTATTTTATTGGGCTTGGTTGTGGGCATGGCATAATAAAGAAATTCCCTCTAATAACGCATCTAGTCCAAGTCCAATCATAGCTTTGACAAGAAGACAAACCTGGGCATATACAATTTCCGATCATAACCTAAGTGTATCCATTTAGAAAATCTTTCTTCTCACCCACTACTCAATAATATCGATATTGACACATTTGGTTATTCACAGTCCTTTAATTCACCTGTGCCCTCCATACCTTAGCTTAATTCCAAATTCTCAGTGATGAGTTATTTATATAATTTGAAAAAACAGCTATGCTTGATAACTGGCTCACAGAATTCTAGAAACTTTACCAATTGGCTCTTGCAAGTTGGTAGGAAATGGCTCCATGTCCCACTCACCATGAAACTACAGGTTTCATGCACTTTAAGGAGCTTTGCTATCATTAGGAAACATATGTTGCTACCACATTTAGGAAATCACGAAAGAATTGGTAAAGAACCTCGTTCTTTCATGATACCACATTTGCTCTAAAAATTGATTCCAACATGTTTGAGGAATTTTAATGAGCTGCAGATCATTGTTAAAGAAAAATAGATAAGGTTGTGCTTTAAAATACATCCAAAAATTAAAAATAAACACATTATAATGAAGTTTGAAATATTTTCTGTCTTTCATAGTCAGAGGTAGAAATTTTATCAAAACTTTATATTCAACAACTGATGTCCAGTTATTTCATGCTTTGTTTTAGAATGAGAATGGTAAAACCACACATTTGACTGAAATCAGGGGTACATATAATAGCTTATTCTCATCAGAATAAACTGTATGTTATGTATATT
Organism: Cabassous unicinctus; assembly: GCA_029593785.1. Classification (NCBI taxonomy): domain Eukaryota; kingdom Metazoa; phylum Chordata; class Mammalia; order Cingulata; family Chlamyphoridae; genus Cabassous; species Cabassous unicinctus. The sequence continues at coordinate 6,466 of JAQZBX010021277.1, forward strand.
TTCCTATGAGGAAGAGATTTATGGATGGGCACTAAAGTTAACTAAGCACCTTATAGCGGAGAAATGTTCACACATGAGCATTCAGCCTTGGTGATTTTTCAGTCACGGATGCTGAAAGATTGCCAATTGGGGATGAAAAATATATCTGCTATAGGGCCCTCTCAGAAGACATTTCTAAAACAATTTCATTCGTCCTGAATATACAGCAGTACTCCAGGATGGTCCATGATGTCGTGGCTAAATAACACACACTGGTATAGACAGGTTATGTCACCTAAGTGAACTGAGATTTAAAATTCAAATTCAACAGGCCAACTGGTTTCCAGTCTTGAATATGTTCATCTCAACCCCAAATCTTTCATTTTATCACAATTGTTAAAATAGTGTCTAAGACTCAATCTGTTGCTATACAATTAAACACTAAATCAGATTTTATCTCTTCAATCTAGTATTCTTACTCAAGTCAACAATTTCTATGTTTAAATACCTCCACAGGGACATTGAGACATTCGTTTGATCTTTTCTGGTATTAGATCCAAATATGGCATAGATGGAGAATGAACCTTTCCTATGAACCTTTTCTATTCACAAAAGTGTGAATAGTGATTTTTTTCCTTATCATGTGTGACAGTGGAAAGTTCAAATCCCTTTTTCCCATTATTGGGATAGGATTTTAGAACACCAGGGAATAGACTCAGAACAGAGAGACAAAAGGACAGCTAACACCTTGAGAATTCTGAAATCCTCAGGTTCAACTGTCTCCAGGCCCCTGTATCTAATAAGGGGATGCTCAAGGTGTAGGATGGTTTGTCTTTAATTTCCTTGGTAGTCCTAAGAAGTGGCAAGGATAAAATGTTAAATATTTGGACTCTACCAAATTTGCCAAAGACGACCTGATTTTTTGTATTGGACCATGTTGCTGGAAAATTCAGAACTGCCTGAGTATACCAATGGACCTCTATTCTGCTTATCACCTATTGTTATCTAGCAAAAGGCAATGGTGTCAGTCCTGAAGACTATTAGAAGTTTGAAGAGGAAACTATGAAGAAGGGTATTCCGAAAGAAAACATCTTGAAAGTCAGTGATACAGGTAACTTCACTATATTTTTCCTAGAAAATAAAACATACATGCTATTAAATTATACTATAATGAGTCTTGGTTCAGATTTCCTGTTCACAGAATAAGGAAACTCACAGAGTTAGAATCTACATTATAGGTTTCCAGGGAATGAGAGGGGATAGGGAATAGGAAGCTAAAGCCTAAAATGTACAGAGTTCCTGTTTGCAATGATGGGACTATTTTGGGAATGGGTAGTTGTGGTGGTAACACAGCATTGCAAATGTAATTAGCAGCACTACAATATATATCTGCATGTGGTTAAAAGGAAATGTGAGGTGGTATATATGGTAACAGAACAAACATTTAAAAATCCATGGAACTGCCCTACACAGTGAACCCTAAGTTAAGCCATGGGGTACGGTAGCACAACATTACCCACATAATTATCATCGTTGGAATACATATCTGAATATAGTTAAAAGGGGAAATGATATGTTGTATATATGGTTACAAAATAATAATAAAAATCCATGAAACTGTCCTATATTTAAAGTGGACTCTAAGTTAAACCATGGAATATAGTTAATAGTACAATAAAATAAATGTCCTTTCATGAATTGTAACAAACGTTCCAAGGCAAAGCAAGGTGTTCATAATAGGGGTGTTATAGGGGATTCCTCTATTTTATACGTGATTGATCCATAGAGCCATAATTCCTCACTGCAAAAAAAATATTTAAAAAAAGAAAGATGTCAGGGGAAAATATGAGACAAACCTATATTATGGGACATTCTTCAAAATAACTGATCGTTGCTCCTCAAAAGCATCAAGGATAACCAAAACAAGGTAAGTCTGATTAAGAGTGACAGACTAGAAGATCATAATGAGACATGATTTCTAAATGGTGGTCTGGATGAGATCCTGGTGGAGATAAAGGACAGTAAGCAAAAGCTCAAGAAATCTGGATATAGTATGGACTAAACACTGGTTCATTATGGCGACAAATGTATTCACATTAATGGAAGACATTAACAAAAGGGGAAATTGGGTCCATGGTGTATAGGAACTCTCTGTACTTTCTTCATGACTTTTCTGTAAATCAAATACAAGTCTAAAATAAAAATTTATTTTTTGAAAAAGCAAAATGAAAAAGAATGGGCAACTTGTTATGAAATAAAAATTCCTGTTCACAAATCATCTCTTAAAAAAGTTGTTATTTAACTAATTGTTACAAATATTGGGAAAATTTGATTTTCTTTCCTGTTCACTCTTTTTCACAGATACCTGCCCAAAGTACACTGATTAGGTAAGTAAAAATTAGACTACCTATACCTCATGCCTTTTTTTGGTACCTTAACATTTCCTTGTCCTTAGGGATATTGATTTTAAGTATTGAATAAGAACCCTGCATTACTTGAAGGGTGACAAAGCTTCTGACTTCCTTACATTTTAAAATATAAAAGAAATAACATTAATCTAGGTTCAACAGAGAGATCTTACATTCGGGGTCAGAGGAATGAAAGCGATGGATTGTGAAAGATGACTAATTCTGGGGAGATGCAGTGGGAATAAATTACGTTAAACTCACAATATCTTTAAAACTTTAAACAAGATTTATAGAAGAGGTGTGTCATAAGGACATACAGAGGAAGTAAAATAATTTATATGTGCTGGAGTCATGAGAAAGTAGTCTCATAGCTCCAGACAAGTTTCCTGATATAAGGTTCAAAATAGACTCTACAGCACACACATAGACAGAGCTCTGCGAGAGAAGTTTTGCATGAAAAATTCCCCCTTAGACCCTAACAATGCCTTATCTTGCTTTGACATCGTCACCATTATCATATTAACCTCACTTAAGCTATATTTTTTAAATTATTTTACAAGGTCAAAGGAGATAATGGCATCAAAAATTGAAGCGACATCATCTTCTCCATGGTTTTGGACTTATCAACATGAAGATAAATAATCTTTGCTTTCAAATCATATTTCTTCTATCCTAGGAAGTTATGACTTTACTTCCAGTCAACTTCTAAGCTCTGTTTTGTGACTTGGTTTCTAAATAATTAAATAAATGGATTTAACCTATACACACATAGTTGTCTTTGAAGACCCTGCTTGAAGGTTTGTCATGCACAAAATATTTGTTCATATCCATCCAGAACAGCATGTCTATAACGGAAAGAGAAACTATTCCATTTAGGACCAAGAGGAGAATTATTGGGAGGGTCATGGTGAGAGGAGAAAATTAGGTAAAGGATCATGGAAGATATTTATAACATATGGTGTAAGCTTTCCATTCAATATCATTTATGGGTGAGCCAGGGTGGCCAGACCATGTTTAAAAGGTGCTCCTGTTTTCCTAAAAGACATCAAGCAACACATTATTCATTTCATGGTTGAACAGCGTTAGCGTGCTACAAGAGGGCAAGGAGAGGGATTTGTGAGCAGAGGATATATGTCCAGAGACACAATTAGGAGGCAGCTGCTACTGTTGCTGACACAAAACCTCTCAGCCTCTTTTAGCTTGTTCTTTGGTTGGGGAACCTCGAGTTTCCTAATACAAGGATCATCAGTCATCCAAATTGAGGGAGTTGCTGAGACATAGGAAGCAGATCCAACCAAGATGCAAACGAAAGAGTTTTCTTTGCACATGCAACGCATAAGTTGCAAAGGTTATATCCATACTGTTGTGATTTACAGAGCCAGGGCCAGAACCATAAGGATATCTAAAGAACCTAGTGTTTTTAGGTGTACAGAATACATAAACATTTACCCATGCAGAACCAAATGTTAATTGTGCCCTTTTTCAATGGAACCCCACTAATGGGATTAGTTAATGGAGCAATTTCACTATACAAAACCCAACTATTGAGGTCAGACTTCCACAGTGGTAGAATAAGAACCTCGGCAAATTCTCTCCACCAATTTCAAATCTGGCCAAGTGGGTCAAAGACAACCATTTCAAATCTCTGGCAAGTAACCAAAAGATACAATAATTTTTTTTTTTCATACAGGAAATACTAATGGACCTTGTTGAGAAGAAGGGGTCTGTTATGTTTTATTTGGAGCTGCTATCATCCCACCCAGATCTAAGGGTGGTACCCATGAGCTAGCCAGCATCTTGCTGCCCTTGAAGAGAGTTGCCCTTAAATGTGGTTCTGCAGAAATGCCCTGTTCCCAGAGGCATTAGAGAAAAAAAGAGCAATTGACACTGGCAAATGATGGGGAAGGAGAACATCGCAGCCCCTAAGACTGCGTGTTAGAGCAAGCAACAGATTAGCCAACCACGGAAAAGGAGGTACAGAAAATGAGATCATCAAAGGAAGCTTTGGACACCTCTGGCTTATTCCTGAAGATCTGGAAAGCTGTTCATACCAGACAGGATGCATGTATGTTGAGGAAAGACTGAGGGTCCCAGTAACCAACCCATCTCTGGATAACTGCAGATTCTGTGAAATTTGACATTGTGCCTCAATTTGTCCATTTGGCCAAGGTGGTAGCACCTTGTTGACTCAGGTGTTTAAGGAACAGTGAGAAAGAAATCTTGCTAAAACAATAAGGAACTGTGAGAAAGGAACCTTGTTGACTCAAGTTTTTCAGGGACAATGAGAAATCATTGCATGAATAATAAGATATGCTGACTCAGGGATGGTCCTGTGAATCCAGGACTAACAAAGAAAAAGTGCTATTAAAACACACACACACACACACACACACACACACACACTGCAGAGTCTGCATATGCTGCTTAGAGACTCTAAAGTGAATATAGATTAAACAATTCCTACAGACCAGTCACAAAAGAGAAGATAGTTGTAATTTAAAAAAACAGCCACAACAACAAACTCGGAAATAATCAGGATCCAGATTAATTATAATATATGGACTAAATCATCCAGCTTTCTATGCAGGAAAAAAAAAGTGATATCCAAAGCCTGAAATCCTGGCCCATTCACAATAAAAACTTAGACACTAGAACAGCCAGGTGCCTTCACGCCATCTGGGACATGTAAAATTGATCTAAATCACCCCAAGTCCAATTCCTGAATTTATTTTAGAGAAACATGCAAAGACAGAGCAATAGGCCCAAGACATGTCACCTGGCTGCCAACCAGGATGTTTACTGTTGATATTTCAATATGATTTCTTAAGATTAACAAGCTGATCACAAACTGCCATGTCCACAAAGAGATAGTATAAAGAGGCAAAAATTCAGAATCAACCCAAAAGCTGACTGACACTTAGTGCCTCAAGAGACAGACAAATAAGGGGAAAAGATATGAAGCTTCTACAATTACCTTTAGTTCTTGCTCTGATTTGTGCTTTTCAGATATGTGCATCTGCACAAGGAACCCAAAAGGTATGTGGACGAGGTTGGCTGGGCAGGAGGGGCATATGTGTCCCCTTTGTGTTTTTTGTATGTGCCTCTATGCAGGGACACCTGGTTTGTCCATCTACATCCCAACACAGCTGTCCCTCATTCAGCTAAGTTTCCCAGGAAGCTTTGGTATCCTCTGATTTATACTTGCGACTATACTTGTCTTTAGGGTTATTAGCCAAAGACCTGAAGCATGCGATTTGAGTTCCTCATAGCATTTGATAGCTGAACTTAAGTTTTATCAGGAGTATATGGATTTCTTGTTACCATTGATTTCGTCCTTCTCATTAAGCCTGCTTGGTTCACTAATATTAGTTATTTTTAATGCTTAGATGAAGGGGAAGGAAAACTCATGATGGGTGATCTTGAAAAAATAAGTTTGACTAAGATTCTTATGGTGACTTTGTTTTTAGTTTTCAGGGCACTGGAACATGCTTTACATTGCAACAAATAACAAAGAGAAGATAAGTGATAATGGTCCATTCAAGACTTATATCCGTAGCATTGATTTTAAAGACTCAGGTAACACCTTTGTCCTCAAACATTATGTCATGTAAGTAGCAATTGCACAGAACAAACACCACAGAAATGTGTGACCCTTGAGAAAGGGTCTGCCGCCATGTTTGTAGGGGAATATCTGGAATATGCTCAAGAGCACAAAGCAGGAGCTTTTGCTTACAAGTTTCTTTGGGGTTGAGTCCTCTATACTGGTGTAAGACCCAAAGAATGCCATGGACAATTCCTTAAATGACAAGGAGCCCAGGAAGCTGCATTAAGATGAGTCAAAAGAATCGAGGGACAGGCAGCAAGGATAAGCCCTTAAAATCATGAAGTCCTTCACCACCAGCTAAATCTTTCATGCATGATTTTTAAAAGAAGGTTCAAAGTTAGGGGAACCATGGTCCAAAAAGTTGGGCATAGAAAGAGTAATACAAAATGATCTCGATGTTAATAAACCTGATCAGGACCGTTTAAAATTAATTATTAAGTATGCTAAAGCTTTCAATTCTTTCATGATCTTTAAGAAATGCTCACTCTATTGAAAGTATGTTGGAAAGAACTCAAATGAATAAAAGTTGATGAAATTTTTTTTCAAGAATTTTTTTTTAAAAAAGGAAATTTGCAGGGAGTTGTTCTAGGGGAAAACAGATTTGAGGAAATATTTTTATAATTTGAAAGAAATGAAAATTTAGTTTGTTATGAATAAATTATATGCGAAAGTATTAGCTTAAGTGAATACAAGTGGCTGAAACCTGGAAAAGAACAAATTTAATTTGTGAGGAATTGGGGGGGGGGAAATCAGGATTAAACTGAGGGGAATCATTGTACTTCCTTATTACAAAGGGGTCGAGGTCAGATATAAATAAGAATTGTGTTTTAGAAATTGAATGAAGTATATTTCTGAGGACCTTAATTATTTAATTTAGAAATGGACAATTTCTCTCTTTTCATTCTCCCCCTTCCACACATACATACATGCACACATCAAAACACAAACATACAGTTCAAAGAATAGAAAGAAAAACATGAAAACCACTTGAAATTCTATGAAAATCAGCAAAGGGGAGGTCACGATTTTATTATATTGAGAATTTTCCCAATACAAATACCTGTTTGCAGTAATTTTTCAAGAATATCACAAGACATTTTCCTTTTCCATTTCTACAATTTGTTTCCTTCTATGTTTAAATAGCTTTACATATAATCACTCATTTTAAAAATTAACATATGAGGTATAATTTACATGAAATAAAATTCACCTTTTGGAGTGATTAGGTCAGTTTTGAGAAATACATATATGCCCCTGGAACCCCCACCCAAAGAAGAGGTAGAAGATTTCCATCAAAGTTCCCTGGTTTCCGTTCCCAATACATGCCTGCCCATCTAACACGGGCAGCATCTATTATCCTTTCTTCTCTCATCTCCAGCTCTTTATAGGGTATTCAATCTTTGGTAACTGGTTTCTTTCATTCAGTATACTGTTTTAAATTTGATCCTATGGATGTGTTTCTCATGAGCCCATCCCGTTAACATTGCCCAGTAGAATTAAGGTTTGTCAATACCACAGTCTAAACATTCTCCAGTTAATAGGAAGTTAGGAGGATTCTACTAATACTGTGCTATGAATATTTCTGTACTTTTTTTGTGTGTCACCATGTTTACATTTCTCTTGAGCAGACACCTGGGAGTACAAATGCATGTCACAGTTTACGTACATATTTAACACTAAGAAACTTTCAAAGTCACTGCATCATCACATTATCACCAGCAAAGGATAATAGTTAGGTTCTCTACATTCTTTCTCAAATATGGTGACAGTTTAAAGTTCTTCTTTGAGTCCCAAAAGATTATGTTCTTAAATTAATCCATTCCTGTGGGTGTGGTACCCTTTGATTGCATTAGATTCACTTTGATTTGATCACTTTCAATTCCAGCACTTTAGGGTGTTTGATTGGACCACATCAGTGAGGCAGGTTGCAGGTTAGGGCTCTGTCCTCTTGCTGGGTCTTATTGAATCTGAGAACACAGAGAGACACAAAGAGAGCTAACCCCATGTTTACCCTGCCATGTGTGAGGGAGGACTCCAGGATCACTAGCAGCCAAAGCTGAAGCATGAAGCCCCTATGAGGCTGGGCCCATGGAGTAGGTCAAGGCTGAAGAGAAGAGCCCTATTCCTGATCATGCACGGCTGGATCAGGGGGAAAGCAGAGCAGCCCAGACTGAGATATGAGTCCTGGAAAGAGCTAAGCCAGATACTTGATAGCCCACAGCCAGACTCTGGGAGACAGTGTCCCTGGATGGGAAGGCAGGGACCTTGACAGAGATCAGCCACCAGCTTGCTTTGCCACCTGGCAGTATGCCAGAATCACCAATAGCTGACTTTGGTGAGAAAATGTATCTGCCAGTGCCTTGATGTGGACATTTTATGGCCTTATAACTCTAAGCTTTTACCTTAAATTACCGTTATAAAAGCCAACCCACATCTGGTACTTTGCATAGGCAGTCCTGTGGCAAATTAAGACACCATTGTTTGGAATTTTATCCATTCTGGAATACGTGAAGTGCTTTCTGAGGTTTTTTTTGTTTTGTTTTTTTGTTTTTTAAAGATTTTACTTTTATCCATTTTCAGTCCCTCCTACCCATTTTTGCTGTTTTTGTGTCCATTCACTGGGCAATTCTCGGTGTCTGTTTCCTGCCCTCTCATCCTTCTCCTCCTGTCTTCACCGATATTCGATCCTGGGAATGTCCAATGTGGGAGAGAGGCATTCTGCCACCTAATTCCTGGTTTTTTGGCACATCTCATCTCGGCTTTCCCTTTGTGTCACTCTACTATTATGTCATCTTGCTGCGTGGCTCAGCGGGACCTGGCACGTCTGCAAGTGGGGCCTGGTGGCATGTGTGCCTTCTTTATTTTTCTTTATTTTACTGGGATGTGCTGGGGATCAAACCCAGGTCCCTCTACATGGGAGACAAACGCCCAACCATTTGAGCCACATCTGCACCCCCTCACAGTTTTTATTTTGCATTTACCTCACAGCTAAAATGGTAAGCATCATTACATATGACCCATGTTTGAAGGCTATGCTCAAAATATATACCAATTATTAGTTTGGCTGTTTCTTGTGTTACTACTTTTATTGTATGTATTCTTCATATATTGTGGACATAAATATTTTATATACATATATAGATATATAGGTAAACATTTGCATTTATATGCACACATATACATGTACAATATTTTGTCATATAATTATGTATATATATAATTGTATAAATAAAATTACTACTTTTATTGTATGTATACTTCATATATTGTGGACATATTTTATATACATACATATATAGATATATATATAAACATTTGCATTTATATGCACACATATACATGTACAATATTTTGTCATATAATTATGTATATATATATAATTGCCAGATTACTGTATTGTATATGTGTATGCATACAAATGCACAGATCTGTGTGTGTGTGTGTGTGTGTATACAAAAAGCTTGATGTTTAATTTTTATAATGGTGTTCTCAGAGGAAAAGGAACTTGTGATTTTGATGAGATTAAACTATTTTTTTCAGTCATGGTTTATGACTTTTGTCTAATAAGAAATCACTTAAGTTGAGAATCAAAAATGCCTGTCTTTATAATTATAATTCCCAGTATAATGTATTTTTTTTAAGGAAGGGAAGATACTTTTCTAAAATTTACCTTTTTTTCTACATTTATTTTGCTTTAAACAAGGCTTATTTTGATTGCTTACTATCTTTGGGATCTCTGATATAATTCCATGACTAGAGCAATAGTCTTTCTTTTTTGAATTGCCTTTAGTATAGGCACTCAGATGATGCCTAAGAGAGTTTGTTTGGATTAAATAAGGATAATACTACTTTATATGGAAATTTATCATAACAATTAACATGAAGCTGTTTGTTTTCAAGTGTTAATGGAGAATGCATAGAAAAAACTTCAACTGGAAGAAAATTATCAGAAAATTACTATGTAGTTAATTGTAAGTACCACTGTTTTCCTGGTAAAATATTATTCAGAATGTAATTCCTTGTCAAATTCTTATAAGATCTCCATATACCTGAAAACCCATTCAAATGTCCACTAGAAAAGCAACCACAATTTTGTCATATGCAAGGGGATACATCATAGATTTTCTGAGACTATACAACTTTGAATCCAATTCAAAAAGATACTAAGAACATGTGCTGTGAATTTTTATTTAAGGTTATCAGAAAAGGCTGTGAAATAATTAAAATGACTAAGATGGTAACATCTATCTTGAGTATAAATATCAAGGTGAATTTTTATAACCAAGCACACTCAACAAGTAACCTTAAAACATCTTAATATATCTGCTAATGTAATTGTCACATTGTTACCCCAGCCGTTTCTCACAAGTAAAATTGACTTTAGACCCTATTACTTTGTTAATGACAAGGTTTAATGTGTGAAATAATACTCCTGAGTCTTGTGCAGAGGAAAGGCCATAGTTACTGTCAATTGTCCAGAGTACAGTCTGGTTGAGGGTAGGCATACAATATACGTACACGGCCCTTCAGCAATGCTGTGAATGGTAAATTTTCAATGCTAAAGTCAGTTTGGTTTCATGCTGTTAGAAGGGGAAAACAGACAACTTTATACAACCTATGGATTCAAAATCTTTGGCATGATAATATAACCTATGGACTTTCAAAATCTTTGCCATTATAGTAACACATACTGTAGTAAGACCAAAAGTTCCATACTGTTGACCTGTATGTGAAAGTGGGCATAAGGGAAATCCTGCTACCATAAGCAAGTCCTGCTTCCTTGCTCTCCAAATTGATTATAACATTTGCTGCAAAAGTAAAATGAGATAGACATCATTGGTATTTTAAGCATTTAACAATATGCTCAATAAGCCCGGATAAACCTCATTTAGCATAAATCATTTAAGGCAAAATTGAATATGCTTTTTCCCCCTTACAGATGAAGGAACAACTGTGGTCCAAATAGATTATGCAACAGAAGAAGTTATCATAATAAGTATTCTCAATGTGGATGAGAAGGGCATACTCACAGAGATGACTGCACTCATTAGTATGTATCACACTCCAAACTCAAAGAATTAAACAATTTAATCATGGCTGATTTCAAATCATGGTTATATTTTAATTCGACCTGTGTTCTTCCTTTTTTGACAGATTTTAAAATTGATTCCAGGGTTTCAAAGAAACTTTCATAATTACTATCCTTCAAATCCATTTATATCATATACATTGACACTTGCAAACCCGAAACAACCATAAAACCATTGTGAGCTGTGCTGTATTCTGTGATAGGAGGTTCAAATCTATTCACAAGAACATGAATTTGAGAACAAGGAAAGTAATTTGCTAATAAGAATAAGTTGTCTCTGATCACGATGTTCATCACAGCCAATCTGTTACTGAGCAAGGGCTTTTTCTCCACTGCACACAAAATTCAATACCATGATATTGGGATTTTGACTAAAGAAACAGCTTTAATACAAGGTCTACCAGCATGGAGACGGGAACCACAAATTAAAATCTGTCTCCCTGGGCTTAAGAGTTTAGAGATTTTATGAGACTCAAACAAGATGAGGTGAAGTTCTTACCAACCAATGTTACAAATCACTCAGATAACATACTGTAACAATTATAACATCAAGGAAAGGAAAGGAAAGAAGCTAAAGTAACCATTACATGACAAGTAATACCTCTGTTGTCAGCATTATAGTTCCTGATGAAGGACAGAAATAGATTCCAGTTCATTTTGGTCAGGAACTAGGCACAAATGTTAGCACAAATTCCACAAAGTAAAAGGAGTGAAAAGTTAGAGATTCAAAGACTTTGGTCCAAAATTCTTGGAATTCTTGACATACTTTTGGAAGCCAGCAGATGACGCTGGCAAGTAAAAGTTCACAGGTTTGGAACAGATTTAATTTCCATTATAGACATAAATGGAGCAATTGAGATTTGTGACATGATACTTGTTAAATATTTAGACAATGTTGAATTCTACCACATGAAGACCTGATTTCAACATTTAATTATGTGATTGACTTACTCAGAAATTCTCCCAGATCTTAATGGACATTTTTCCTTTTGCATAATTATTTTTAGGCAACAAAAAGCCTAATGATAAATTCTTTGAGAAGTTCAAAGAGTATACTCGGAAAGAGGAGATTTCAGATGCAAATATCGTAAATCTCACTAAAACAGGTAATGTGAATATACTTTTTCCCGAATGGCTGATATATAAATGAACTATAGGGTAACTAACATATTCCTTTCAAATTCCTTTCTTCAATAATGATCCTTTACGTAAAATCTGTACTGATAGCTTGTTTTTCTCTGTTCCTATGTTTTCACAGACATTTGTCCTAAGAAATCTGGCAATTAGATGAATGGAAGCAGTGACTTTGATACCGCTTTACTTTACCTGTATGTTAAACTTTCCTTTTATCAGGGCCAAAGTATAAACTAATTCAATAAGAAAATATTGTGATTGAATAGGTGTCATAATTTTTGGTACCGTATTTTTAATTATCGTACATTCCTGTGCCAAAAACTAAAACTATGCCACTGGAGAATATTTTCAACGTAACAGTTAACTTTGTTTCTACTGATACATTACAAGGCCATACCAATGGAGAAAATTAGGGCAGAAGTACTTTTGTTGACGAAGCATTATCATGCACACAATGGTGATTTAGGGAAAGTAGCAGAAGTTGACTGAGTAGGGGTACACTGGCAAAGGAGTACAGAAGGCTAAGGCTCAATTCACAGTATTATACAATCAGCCTTCACTTGCCTTTGTCAAAGCATCACTAATCTAAGAGAATTAGGTTTAGGAGAAGTTGTCATTCCTGCCAACACACCTTTCCAATTACAAAGTCATGAGAGTCACATACTGGCCTTCCAATGGGAAAATAAGTGTGACTTTTACACTTTTTAGAGCAAGATATCCTCAGAAAAAGACATTGATGTATGCTAAAGTATGAATTACTTCCTTTGTTTAAAAAAAAAAAATGGAGGAAAAAAATGAAACAAAACCACCAAACTAGGGTTAAAATCATATACTGAAGTTACGAAAGATTTTTTGTAATTAAAGGAGAAGAGTGTAACTAATCCTACACCAACCCAATATGTATTTATTTTTTATTATTCTGGAAAAGTTCCCAATAGACCCTCCTGTGTTATGGCTGTGCAATCGGTGTATGAAGTTCCACGTGAAAATCTGTCCAATGTATAAGCAGCCTAACAGCACCTCCAAAACATGAACCACTTCGCCGTTTTCTTTTTTAGTTAGAGAAGTTTTAGGTTTACATAGCAATAATGTACATACTACAGCATTCACATATACCCCCTATATTTGGCACTTTCATTAATGTGGTACCTTTGATACAAGTGATGAAAGAATATTAAATTGCACTATTAATTATAGTCTATGGTTCACATTAGGTATATTTTTCCCATATACAACCCTATTATTAATGCCTTGTGTTAGTGTGGTACATTTGCTATAATTCATGAAGGAACATTTTTATACATGTACTGACAAGTATAGTCTGTCATTTCTACTTGGGTTAACTATGTTACACTATCCTATGTTTTATCTTATAATTTTTACTCTAATAACATATATACGACCCCAAATTTCCTCTTTCAATGACAGTCACATATTTCAGTGCTGTTAATTATACTCAAATCACAATCCATAACCAAAATTTATAATCAACATAAATAGTAGTTCTGTACAAATTAACCATTAACTTCCCATTCTCTATGCCTGAACCCTTATTTTTTATGCTCACTCCTATTAGCCTGTTAAATGGTTAACTCAACTAAACATATTGTTCTGTTTTTATTCCCCAGTAGAAGAAATAGCATCAAGAAATTGAACCACACACTACTTCATTGAATCAGAATTGTCAATAAGAAGAAACTATTCCTTTTTCATTCATACCATTGAATTTCTCTCCTGGGAGACCCATTCCTTCCCCCATTTCTCCTGATGGCATCACTAGATTTCTAAATGTTTAAATAAATTTCTTTAATACACACAAGATACATTTGTCTCTGTGGGGAAAGTTATCTATATCTAAAACACACAAATCTACCCTTTAAATATAGCTCTAAAGAATACTGTGTATTCTGGAATCCACATTCCCCCTGAGAAAATTGTAGAGATGATTATATAAGATTAGTCCAAGAGTTGTCAAGATGAACGTGGGTAAAGGAGCTAAGGCAGGAAGGATGCTCTTTATACTATATTGCAATGAGAGGGTATGCGCAAGGGTCTGCTGAAGACCCATTATGGGGAAAGGCACACTGTGTGCTGTTTAGTGTGATTTGCACAGAGTGTCTAAGATGCTTTCAAGATTGAGGGCAAATTCCTATTATACCACCATCCTCTGAAACTGGGAGGACAACCCTTCTTTCCTTACTTCAGAGGAAAGAGGAAGCAACAAGGCTGCAGCTGAAATAGAGGAAGAGATCCAGTGCAGGGTCATTCAGAACTAGGGGAGGTATCAGGTGGAAAGCTCCCTTAGAGATGCAGCTCACACACCGTATTGGTGGGAAATTCCATTATGGGTAAGATAGCAGCAGGCAGTAGGATTTTTGAGGAAGGGCAATGGTTTTCCTTTAAAGTGGACAGAGAACATACATCATATACCATGATTAAAAGAATATTTAGCACCTAGAGATCTAGCAACGTGGACAAAGACTTGTCTAAAGAGTTGTGTCAACATTAAGAGATCTAACCACTATGCTGGGAAATAAAACTAGATCCAAGCAATATTGAAAAGAATAACGGAGCAGTGAAGCAGATCTCAAGGACACAGTTTTAATTTCACCGCTTTGCATCAAAGAGTGAATGCATTTGGAATTCTGACAAGAGTGAGTGTCTGGAAATGTATTTGGAGAGTGTGTCTGATAAAAGACAATGTTGGTCTATACTGTATTTTTCTATAGTTTATCTATAAGACAACAAGAAAGACCAAATCATTCCTGAAATACCTGGCATGAACTTCACCATTAAGTGCCAGGAGTGTGAAGAGATCGTCTCAATAATTCATGGCTGGTGTCCGTGGCTTTTCCTTCAAACATGGGACAAACTAATATTCAACAATAAGTTTGGTAACAAACTCATATCCATGTGGCAAGCAATATTTTGATAAAAGACTATGTCCGGTGGCTGACTCTAATGAAACTATCACCAAGGAATGAAATGCTGATTATTTGGTAAATCAACCACACAGGATTAAGTCAAAAGAAAGAGGAAACATCAACCAACCAAACAATAACACTAACACATGAGCATAAAACTGAAGGTAAACAATGGAGAGAGACAATGATACCTTTCTTTCTAGAAACTGTCCTCTCTGATGTATGACTTCATAACTAGTATGTTCAAAATTTCTCCATGCCCAAAGTTTCCAGATGCATTCGTTGGAATAGGAATGCCATGGAATACGTCAGGACTTTATTTCAAATATACTTTTATGTTCACATGCATGGATTTGAGGGATTTTGCTTGGCATGCATGAGCTATAGGGAACCTCCCCAAAGTATACCTACTGAGAAAACTTGAGAACAATTGCAGAGGTTTGCTTCCGGTGTTGTCTTAGGGTTCATCTGGATTGCCTGCCACCTCAGAGCATTTCCAAATGAATAATTTTTCATGAGAGCCTAATAGACCCTAGACTGGTCCCCAGGGAAGCTATTTATTTAATAGTTCCTCTTCTCTTTCTAAATGGCAGATGCACAGGTACGTTTCTTGGGCCTCTCTTTATCATTATGCTTTCCTGTATGTTTGGTTCAGTGTGATAGGACTTTCTCTTTTCTCACTTATATTAGGTATGACCCATCATGGAATGAGGTCTCCTACCCTGCAACTACTTCTTCCTTATGACTCCATTAAATGCTCCCTTCTCTTTGGGCCTTTCTCATTGTATGACTGTTGGACATGATTCCAGATTCTGGGCAATTCACAGGTGTTGTGGCATAAACCTATTTCAGAGCAGTGTTCTCTCAAATTTCCCAGTTAAAAGAATATCAAGGGACATGACCCTTCATTCATTAAGCACTGGGTGCAGGCAAAAAGCATAAAGACCCTTCCATTATGGTATTTATTCTCTAGGTTTTGGAGATTGCCTATAGGGGAAAAGGAACATGAAGATAAAATAGTGATAGATTAGTGATTGTGTAGACAACAAGGATGAATGTGACTACAATGCAAGAAGCCTTAGTGTGGCCAGAACCAAGTAATAAAGAGGTAGAGAGTATTTGGGGGAAGAGTTAGGAGAACAACAAAAACATGAAGGAATAGCAGGACAATGTAGAGATGTGGATTTGGACTCAGTGTGGGATGATCATGCTGACAAATATATCCAAGACTTGTCAGCTTGAGCTCTAAGATTTTGATTCCTTGTGGTGTGTTCGTAGGGTTGTGGTGTGCACTGGAGATTTACCAGCATCCATGATTCTATTCACCAGAGTAGACCACCCTCTTCCCAAATTCTGACAAACATGGTAGCAATGCACACACTACCTCCAGTTTTGACAGCCAAATACATATCAAGACATTGCCAAATGTTCTCTGTCTGGTAAAATTGTCCCCAATTGAGCATTGTTGCCCTATTCAGTTTCTGAGCTTCTGTCCTATATCAGTTAATAAAAAGTGCTGTATAAGAACCTAGATGAAGAAATCTTCTTAAATAATCTGCTCCATAGCGGACTCATAAAACAGACCAAGCTCTGTGTTCTCCTGCAATATGTTGCCAAGGCAATATACCAAAAATGTGTTGCCTGTTACAAAGGGGGATTAGTAAATTATTAAGCTTACAGTTCTAAACTGTGAAATTGTCCAAATAAAGGCTTCATCAGGCAATACTTGTCTTCCTGAGGGCATCTGCTGGTGGACATTGATTCTTCTCTTATATGGCACATGGAAATGCATATGGTGGCACCTGCTCATCTCTCTCTCTCTCTTCCCAGCCTCATTGCTTTCAGCTTCTGGCTTCACTGGGTTCCTCTCAGCTTCTGGGGGTTTGTCTCTGTGCCTATGGCCTTATATCTTGATATATTCATCCTGTTTTAAATGACTTTAGTGAGGGGATTAAGACCCACCCTGAGCTACATCTTACTGAAGTACTCTAATCAAATGGCCATTTACTGAATCAAATCTAATCAGAGGGTCCTACCTATAATAGCTTTGCACAGAGTAGTGGGAAAATTTAGGAACATAATTTTCTGGGGTCTACAAAATACTCAAACTCCCACATTTTGGAAAGACTGTTCTAAACCCTTCCTACTGAAAATTATGCTCTTAAGGCTAGAAGCAAGGGCAATGCTAAAAAAAAAAAAAAAAAATGGAGGTGGGGGGATATCTACCACCCTCTCTTGGTTGCTGGGAGAATTGAGTTAATGATTATATAGTAGCTTAATTTCTAAAAGTTTTATAGAAAAATAAAACAAGGGAAATAAACTATTTTTCTGCTTTTCCTCCAGTAAAGGGTAAGTCCTTTGCCCAGAATGGTTATTTCACACACAAGGATTACCAAGGCTGTTTAGGGGAAGAAGGGGATGATAAATGTCATGTCCTCTGGACAGCTAGCTGAGCCTTAGAGAAACAGACAACTTGCCTGGATGCACTTAGGAAATCTACAAGTATAATTGAGGTTGGTACCATATGGAGAGTTCAAGAGAATGAGTGGAAGGAGCATGTATCACAATATTTGGAACTGAAAATTAGAAAGAAATGTAAAAAAGGAAAATGAAGGGGATATATAAAAAGAATGTCACTTGAAACATGTAAAATTGATCTAAATCACCGCCCAAGCCCAGTTGCTCAACTTCCTTTAGAGAAAGAAAGAGCAGTCTGCTCAATGCATGACACTTGGCTCTAACCAGGATGTTTATTGTCGCTATTTCAATACGATTTCTTAGGATTGAAAAACGGCTCACAAACTGCCATATCCACAGAGAGGTCATATAAAAACAAGCAAAAATTCAGAATCAACCCCAACAGCTGGCCCATTTTCGATGTCTCCAAAAGAAAGACTGACAAGCATAATGGATATGAGGATTCTACTGTTGCCACTTGTAAATGCTCTGGATTGTGCTGATCAAAAATGTCCATCTACAGAAGAACTCTCAAAGGTATGAGAAGTGGGCTTCCCCCCACCACCCAATTTTGACAACCACATGTTAGGAATACACTCCTTACCCACAGTTTTGACAACCAAAAATATATGAAGACATTGCCAAATGTCCCCTGTTGGAAAAACTGTGTCCAGTTGAGAGCCAATACCCTAATCAGTTTCTGAACCCCTGACCCAAATCATTAGTAACAAACTCCAGGATGAAAATCTAGACATAGAAATCTTCTTGCCTCTTATGACCATGGCATTCCATGGGAGCTTCAGGCCCAATCACATACCCAGGGTATCACAATCTTTATTCCAACACATGCCTCTGGGAATCCTTGGACCCAGTAATGTCCACAAGCCCCATTTTAGGGAATTTCAACAGATTTAGTCCTCAAAAAGCAGACTTGTGATTATCACATCTTAGATTCTCAACACAATGGAACATGGGTCAGAAATCATTGAGGGAACAGGGCTTCACTGCTGGCCAGGGTAAGAGTCTTCCTTGCACTATTTTGCAAGGACATGTGATATCTAAGAAGGGGAAAACAAAGATAAACTTCACATGACCTGGGAGAGATATGGAAAAGGGTTATTGAAACTGGGGCACCTGGGAGAGGTGGAAGACTGGGAAGATCCACATAGAATACCTAATACTTTGTTTTTTGGGTTCAAGAAACTCACTTTAGCATAGGTGGCCTTTTTGGTTCATTTGTACCATTCCCTTACCAAGGATTTGCCAATGCTGGAAAGGGAGTAAGGACCTGAGGTCACGGGACTTCCTTTAGGAATAAAATAAGAAAAGGAGTCATGTGATTAAAGGTTAATCTATCACGTTCATCTCTCAGAAAAACTACTGTTTAATTTTTCCTTCTTTTGCAGTTAGGATGATCATGCCAAATTTGATAATCTGAGGACACATTCTATGGGATGTATGTTTTTAGGACTACAGCAACTGATCCAGGGAGAAGAGAGATACTTGAGATGAGCTCAAGAGAGTGATAATAGGTTGAATCCACATAATGGGTGGAATATCACCCTTCTTGAAATTATCCAAATCAGGGAAATGGCACTAGAGTGAATTGGCTAGAATATGGTCAGAAATGAAGTCCTTCTTTTTCATATCATTCACTATAGGGGACTATCAGACAAAACACAGGGAAATATCTTACAGGGAGAAAAAAATATGGGCTCTCAAAAGTAAAGGTAAAAAAAGTAAAGATGAGAGAAATATAGAACAAGCAGTGTTAGTCCTTTCAGAGTGAGAAGGCAAGCAGCTAGTTGAAGAAGTAGCTTGGAGATGCCTTCTTTCAGCTAAGTCTCCTAAACCACAACGCCACCAAAGTACAAAACTGCTTCTGAGGCTCCAAGCAGTCCTTGAAGTGGGGCTCATTTGGTCAGAACTGTATTTTCACTTACCTGTTTGGGGATTACAAGTGTGCGACTGTTTGTTCAATCTTAGCTAAGAAGAAAATGTATCTTTGGCATATTTACCCAAGGAATTATTTACCCAAAGACTATTCCTGGAACCCCTCCAGTCGGCTCTCTCATCCTCCTCCAGGGCCATTTGGACCTGACTGGCACTCCCTTTGTGTCTCCCTGGCCTTTTCCTCTTTGGCATGCCCCCTGCCAGATTTCACCCTCCAGGCAAGAGAGATTGAGAACACAAAAGGAATGTAAGAAACAAGTGAGTGGAGTGGCCCAGGGAAAAGGCTGGGCTCCTTTAAGTCTTACAGTGAAACACCTGGGAGAGAGAGCAGTTCTATTTCCTGGGAAATAGAAGGGGCATCCAAATTCCAGGAAACAGAGGAGACTGGCAAGACACAGGCCCAGAAAAGACAAGCAGGATTCGCTATCTTAAATCTTTTACAAAGATATAGTAATCAAAATGGCATGGCATTGGCACGAGGACAGAGAAATAGAACAATGGAGTTAAACTGAGAGTTCAGCAATTAAGTCACACATATACAGCCAACTGATTTTTAGAAGGGTGCCAAGTCTGCTCAATCGGGAAAGAATGGTCTCGTCAACAAATGGTGTTGGATGTCCATATGTGAAAAAAAATGAAGGTGTACCTTGACTCCATACCATATACAAAAGTTAACTCAAAACAGAGCAAATATCTAAATATAAAACTGACAGAAGAAAAGATACAGCAGAATCGTCAGGACTTTGAGTTAGGCAATGGTTTCTTAGATTATATACCCAAAGCACAAGCAACAAACTAAATAATAGATAAATGGGACCTTGTCAAAGTTAAAACATTTTGTTCAAAGGATTTTGTCACAAACATAAAACAATTTAGAAACTGGAAGAAAATATTTGGAAACCACATATCTGGATTTAATATCCAGGATATATAAAGAAATGCTAGAACTCATCAACAAAAAGACAAACACCCAATTTTAAAAATGGGTAAAAGACTTGAATAGACATTTCTCCAAAGAAAACATTCCAATAGCTAAAAGTACTCACGCAAAAATTCTCATCCTTATAAACCATTAGGGAAATGCAAATCAAAACTACAATGAGAGATACTATTTCACAAACACTAGAATGGCTACTATTAAAGAAAATGAAAAATTACAATTGCTGAAGAAATGAAGAGAAATTGGAAGACTAACTCTTTGTTGGTGGCAATGTAAAATGGCGTAGGTACTGCAGAAGACAGTTTAGCAGTTCCTCAGAAAGTATAGAATTATATGACCCAGCAATCCCACTTTTAGTTATATACCCAGACACAAAAGGACAAATCTTGTATGATATCATTCCTATGAAACAAGTAGAATAAGCAAATTCAGAGTCACAAACTAGAATACAGGCAACCAGGGGCCACAGAGGGGATAGGGAATGGAGAATTAATGCTGAAGTTGTACAGAGTTTCTATTTGGATTGATTGTAATATTTCAGTAATGGATGATGGTGATGGTATCTCAACATTGTGAATGTAATTAATAGCTCTGAAATATATATTTGAACGTGGTTAAAAGTGGAAATTTGCAGTTGTATATGTTACTAGAAAAAATCTAAAAGGAATTCATAGGACTGTGGGACACAAATAGTGAACTTTATAGTCCATGGCTCACCTAGTTAATAGTGTAATTATAAAAATTTTCTTTCATCAATTGCAACAAATGTACCACACTAACACAAGTTGTTAATAATAGGGTAGCAATGGGAGCTCTGTATTTTACGCATGATTTTTCTGTAAACCTACAACTCTTCTAATAAAAAATTTTTAAAAAAAGGAACTACAGACAAAACAGAATTCAAAATAAGGAAAATTATCAGGGATAAAGACTAACATTAAATGATGTTAAAGTGGTCAAATCTCCAAGAAACGATGACAATCTTGAAAGTGTATACACCTATCAGAACAAACTGTGAGACAACAACAGATAGAATTGAAAGGAGAAATAGACTATTACAGTTACAGGCTTCAGCATACCCCTTACAGTAATTAATAGATCAAACATGCAAAAAACCAGTAAGGAGAGTTGGCTTGAATAACAGTACCTCTACTTGATCTATTTGATATTTATAGAATATCCAACCCAACAAAAGCATTATTGCTCATTTTGCTCAAACTCACATGGAACATCCACATACATGGCATTCTGATAATGAAAAAGACCTTACCAAATTTAAATAGAAATCCTACAAAAGATAGTCTCATATCACAATGAAATTAAACTTGATATCCCAACCAGAAAGGTGGAAAGTATACAAATATTTGTAGATTAAGCAATATGCTTTAAATACCAGGGTTAAAAAAAATGGTTCAAGAGATATTGAAAAATATTTTGAATTATAGCTGTAAGAAGGAATGAAGTTTTGACACATGCCACAACATGGATGGCCTGGAGGACCTTACGTTGAGTGAAATAAGCCAGACACAAAAGGACAAATATTGCTTGATCTCACTGATATGATCTAAGGATAGTGAGCAGACTCATGGAGGTAGAAACTGGACAATAGGTTACCAGGAGATAGAAGGGGAGTAGAGATTGGTGAGCTGATACTTAATCTGTGCAGAATTTAAAATTTGGTGGATTGGGAATCGATAGAGGTGATGGTGGGATAGTGATATGAGTATAATTAACACCACTGAAGTGAGTGAACGTGGTTGAAAGGAGAAGCTTTGATCCATCCATAAGGCTAGAAGGAAAGATAGAGGATAAAACAGGTGACTGAATAACTCCATGAATTCTGGGTGGCCAAGAATTGTAGTTTAAAGTACAAAGATAAGAATGTTCTTTCAGGCTCTATAACAAAGTTACATCACCAGTACAGGATATTGACAGTGGGGTGATATATGGGGGAAAATGCACATAAAGCATACTTCTATGGGATATGAATGTGTTAGTGTTGTCATAGATATGTTTTCTCAATAGATAGAGGCCCAAATAGCAGCTAACAAACTAGTAAACTTCCATCCCGGGGAAGCCCTGCTATGTCCTCAAATAAAATGGCAAAAACCTCTGGAATATATAAGCCATACCAAATAAAAAAACAGGCCAATATGTTAAGTCCTCAGGAACCTTATTCCTATAAAAATGAAACTTAGCCTGATTACAATTAATGCCTAAGAGTTAACTCCTGAAAACCTCATTGTTACTCAAATGAGGACCTTCTCTAAGCCAAAACTCTATAAATAACCAGAGTACCTTTCCCCACTGACGTAAAACATGACTCCCAGGAATGAGCCTCCATGGCACCAAGGGATTATTACCAAGCACCAATTAGCAATGCTTTTGGAAAAAGACCTTGACAAAAAGGGGGGGGGGGGAAACAAAACAAAGTGTTTTTATGGCTAATCTATTTCAAAGTGAGCTGGTAGGTCATTCCAGTACAAAACCTAAACCTACTACAATGCTAAAACTAATCATTCCTACTCTTATATTCATTCCCGTAGGATATGCTTATGCAGGTCTCAGGAAGATTTCATTAATTGCCACAGTAAACAAAGCCTCAAAAAACAGTGTTCCCACGTGCCCTAGGCCAGGCACAAAGCCACATGAAATCAACATCCCTTCAGCAGGTCCTAGCTGGGACTATATGATATTCTATTTCCCCAATAGAACATAGTTATAATCATTTATAATTTTCCTAATCATGATTCTTCTACCTCTTTTATTTGAACATATTAATGTACCTGTTAACTATATTTCTCAGGGACTCAAATCTTTGGATTTTTCCTATGCCGGTTGAGCCCTGAATTTCAGCAGAGTAATGGCCAACTCCTACTCTCCAATTCTTCTGGTTTGCCCTGAAAAACCAACAAAACAATAATGATGGACAAGCCCCGTCACAGAAAAACAAGGAATGTCTAAAACTGCAAGCACAATAGCCCCTTCCATCTGTCCCATAATATCTAAGTTCCCTCTCAGCCTGAAGGAGAGTGGACATCACCCCAAATTCCTCCAGATTCAGGACTAAACAATCATAAGGGGGGAGTGTAACCATGGACCTAAGTAGAATTATTGCTATCATAGTCATTATCTTGTGTTAATGGAAGAACTTGTAACACTGATATAAAGATAGTGGTTGCCCAAGGTTTAGAAGGGAGGGGGAGAGAGGAATAGGTAGAACACAGGGTATATTGGGGGAAGTAAGAGCCTTCTGTATATACTACAGTGAAGGACACATGGCATTACGCATTTGTCAAGACCTTTGGAATGGTACAGCACAAAGGGTAAACCATAATGTAAACTATAGACTTTTGTTAGCAGCAAAGCTTCAATATTGGTTCACCAACTGTAATAAATGTAATATACTACACTAACATGTAAACAATAGAGGAAATACTATGTATGGTTGTGTGGGTGTAGGTTATATGGGAATTTCCCATACTTTTGCGGAATTTCTTTGTAAATCTAAAACTTCTCTAAAAATAAAGTTTATCAAAAATATATTTTTTGAATTAAATGAAAATGAAATTATAAATTATAAAAACATGTGGGATAGATTGAGAGATTTTCTTAGAGAGAACTTTATAGCATCAAATGCATATATTTGGGAATGAGAAATATTTAACATCAATAACCTAAGCCTCTGCCTCATGAAACTAGAGAAAGAATAGCAATTAGAGCCTAAAGCAAGGTTAAGAAAGGAAAAAAAAAAAAAAACTTAGAAGTCAAAGAAATTGAACATGGGAAAGCAAAAGAGAAAACCAACAAAATCATATTTGCTATTTGAAAACATCAACAAAATGGATAAGTCTCTAGTCAGGTCAACAAAGAAAAAAAGATAAAAACCAAAAGTTAAAATATCGGAAATGAAATAGTCATCACTACTGATCACATAGCAAAAGGAAAACACAGAAAGATCATATTCAATGTAGTTTATCACATCTATTGGCTATATAAGAAAATCATATACTCTTATTGATGTAGAAAAGGCATTTGAAAAATTGTCAATGCTCATTCATGATAAAACAAAAATCATGGTAAACTATGAATAGAAGGGATATTTCTCAAATTAATAACATCTACAAGAAACCTACAGCTAAAATCATGCTTACTGTTGAGAAAATAGATGCTTTTTACCATAAGCCCAGGAACAAGGTAAGGATATGCTCTTACCACCCCTATTCAAATTCATACTGCATCCTTAGCTAGTAAAATAAGGCAACAAATAAAAGTTGTGTGGATTGGAAAGAAAGACATAAAGCTATCTTCACGCACAGAGAGCATGATTATGTATGTAGAAAACCCTAGATAATGTACAAAAAATGCTTATAGTAATTAATCCTAACAAGTTAGTATGGCAAGGTCACAGGAAAGAAGGTCAATATGGAAAAGTGAATTGCTTCCCTAGATGCCAGCAAGGAATTGGAATTTGAATTAAAAAAAAAAAAAACATTTAAAATGAAATGAAAAAAATATAAATACTCAGGTACAAATCTATAGGCAGAAAACTACAAAACTGATGAAATAAGTGACAGAAGATCTAAATAGAGATATTCCATGTTAATGATTTGGAAGACTCAGTATTGTAAGATGGCAGTTTTTCCCAGCTTCATCAGTAGATTCAATACAATTCCAATGAAATTCCCTTTAAACTTACTTATTGATATTAATAAATTGATTCTAAAGTTTACATGGAAAGGCAAAATATGTATGTTAACACAATACTGGAGAAGAACAAAGTTGGAATACTCAAAACATCCAGTTTCAAGAATTAGTATAAACCTATTAAATCAAGACAGCATGGTATAGCCTAAGAATAGATGGATTGAAAAGACTGGAAAAGAATAGATGGACTGAGCAGAATAGAGAGCCAGAAATAGACCTCCACAAATATATTCAACTGATCTTTGGCAGGAGAACAAAAGCATTTCAATGGTTAAGGTTAGTAATTTCAATAAATGGGGCTAGAATATTTATATTTTAAAAGATGAATGTAGACTCAGATCTTTCAACAAAGGTCTTTCATATAAATTAATTCAAAATGGATCATGTACCAAAATATAAAATGAAAATTTATAAAACATCTAGGAAAATGTATGGCAAAATACCTGTGTCCTTGGAATTGGTAATAAGGATTTATATACAATGCTAAAAGCATGACCCATGAAAGAAAAAACTGATTTTAGACTTTATTTAAAAAAAAAAAAAAAAAAACTATTCTGTGCAAGACTACATTAAGAACATTAAAAGACAAGCCACAGACTGGGAGAAATATTTGCAAAATACATATCTGCTTAAGGACGTATATACAAAATATGCAAAGTACACTTAAATTCAATAATAAGAAAAAAATTACATCTGTAAGTAATGACTGAACTGACACATCAACCAACAAGATATACAGATGGTAAATA